>OW386293.2:78225918-78436628 GCA_936432065.2 Rutpela maculata | reverse complement strand
AAAGCACCCATATATTATTTCGTGCCTTCATTTCTATGTTGATATATTAATATTAACGATTAAATGATTAATAGATAGAAAGTAATCAAGCTAGGATCGACTCCTCCTGATCAGTAAGAAGTCATCAGAAATTACATCTTTTTTAAGTACTGGCATAAGATAGTTAATTTGTATGTGCAGGTAATTAATAAGGGTTCATATTGTTCAACGCGTGTACTGTGTAAGTGTATAGAATTAAAATTACGATTTAAATGAAACTCAATTATTTTTTGAAACGTTTCAAATAATAAAACAACATAAATTAACGTGGAACAAAAAATGGGCAGCTACTGAAAACGGCTCCCCACCAAATATTTGCGAAAATGTCTTAATTTGGTTAATAACCGGACTCGCTGCCGCTGAGCTATGTGATGCAGGCCTCCGTCTCATGGGCACTAGAAAGTAAACCTTAACGACTCAGACAATTCGTTTTGGCGAAAAAGAGTGAAGTGTGATATATTGATGAAAAAACATCTTACTTTCGAATGGTACAATAAAAAAGTAATATTACCTCGAAAAATAAGAAAGTATATGTGCGAAAAGGGCACTAAATGTTATCCACTCTGCATCAAAACCTTTTCAGCTTCAGTATTACTCTTTTGCCAGATTTCTTCAATTTTCTTTTTTGGACCAATTCACCTCTCCGTTTTTATACATGCGAGCGGTTAATATAACTGAACTAAATATTTAAAAAACTAAAAACTAGTTTTTTTAAATTTCGAATATATACTGCAAAAAGTAAGATAAAGTAAAAGACTAAATATAACGTGTTGCGGTAAATAATTGGCTATGCTTATAATATAATGAACAAAATTGACGGCTTTAAAACACTAGGTGCATCAATAAGTAGAAAAATCAACGAAATAGCTGTGGAAAAATGTAAAAAGGTTATTAATACTCGAATTTTGATTTTTGTATTTAAATCAATGATTTTTTATTTTTTTAATAAAAATCAGATTTTGTCCAACCCAGAGTCGCCAACCAAAACTTTTGTGGGCACGAGTATTCTGAGAGTACTAATAAAGTTTTATATGTCATAAATGTTTTTAAAAAATAGAAAATTTATCAATTTAGAGTTCTGCGATAACTGGAACAATTCTTTTAGTTCTATATCTTTGCGCCAATTTGAAAAACTGAAGAATGTGATGAAAAAGTATGATATATATTATATAAATAATAATTATTATAATATAAAAATTAATAAAGTATATTATGTATTACCAACGTTTCGTATTGTGATAAACATCGATTAATTTTTATATTTTCATATCAAGTAATATCTAAAAGGGCCAAGACACCTACAAAACTCAAAACATCCTGGACACTTTGGTTTTCAGGAAGGATATTAACATTTCTTCTCATTTTCTTGGACAAAACTATAGATTCACACACCTTCTGTATCACTCACTTATTGCAGCTTCATCAAGAAAATTACTTTATCCACGACTATTAAATAACGTACTCATTATGTATGTGTTTCCATAAGTATAATGCTATCCATTATTCCCTACAATGAATAATGATTTCATTATTCACTAGTGAATAATGAGGAAAATCAGTTGTTTATAAGAAATCACGTTAGTGACTTTTTACTAAAAATTTAAAATGTCAAAATGGCAGCAACCAAAGACAAATGTTGTCTCTCTTAGTTTTCTAGGAAGCACTCAAATGATACATGCCGAAGAGGTACTTTAATGAACACTCAAAAACTACATTATTACGTTTTTTGTCCACGACCGTTATATAATATACCAATTATACTTGTGTTTGTTCAGTCATAATTATATACATTATTCACTACTAATAATGAATCATTAATCACTATCTAGTAGTGATTATTGATTAATGCCTGGCAGGTACTTCTTCAATTTGAGTGCAATCTCGCAACTTTTTAGTAGAATTTTTGGCCAGTTTCTGAAACGTTAAATGGAATTATTCGTTAACTGTCATAGCTACAATTGTGTGAACAATTTTACTGTTAGTATGAAATTTATGAATAGATAACTTTATTTAACGTTTCAGAAAGAGACCCTTTTTTATCAGTTTCGTTTTTAAATTTTATTAAGTAGGCCGTTATGTGTCAAAAGAACGGTTTGTCAAATTAAATTTAAACGTCAATGTTAGCTACAATAATTTTACAAATTGCTTGAAAAGAATAATATAATACATGAATCAATCAATTTCTTCAGTAAACAATTTAATCAAAATTATTAGTCGTGGACAAGGTATCTACTCGCATATAATGGCTCTTATTCACTCTAGTGATTTACGACACTCGCCTGCGGCTCGTGTCTTAAACTTCACCCTCGTGAATAATAGCCATCCTTATATGCTCGTTGAATAATATACTATAATATAACTTCTTCCTATTATTCACAGCTGCTTGACAGACATTTTGTGACCCATGCGTTATTCTAGTTGGCATCACTTTGCTGCATGGCAAGTCTGATAGCTTCACACCATCTCATCTGTGGCGATTGCCACACGTTATCCATTGTCCTCGCTCTTCTTTAATGTAGCCAAAAACGATAGAATTCGGGAAATTACAATCCTGGAAACTCACTTTGTGGGGCGTGTTTTTTCGAGAATCGAGCTCTTTGATTGCGATGCCATTTAATATATCTACGTATATATTATTCTATTATATAATAAAAAATTTGAGGCCAATCTATTGTACATATATTATTTATTCACCGTGCGAATCAAAACTTATGTCAATATCTGACTCTGGCTCAGTTTCATCTAGAGAAATAATAAAAATGAAATATTTTAATGTAAAAATTGCTCCTTTGTTTTGTCTGGCCAAGTTGTTTACAATGTTCACTATGTTATTTTGTTACATGTCTGCTACACATTCAGAGCTCCCCACCATAAATTGGTATCTTTATCATTATATGAGGGCTAGGGTGCCCCTTATTATTATATGACCAGAAATTTTTTCTCACATTTTGGGGAGTGCCGGGCATAATTTTATTCCAATGGATGTAAAGATAGGTCCTATCAAATTTTAGCTCGATCGAACACTGTTAACCCGTCGCGCTTGGCGTCTAATGAGAATCTATGCGCAAGTGTATTCGCAATGCTTTTCTATTGCAGAATTCACAGAACCTTTTAGTTAGCTGTGATCTTGTAGTATATCGAAGGAATAAAAGTGACATAAAAAATTATCAATGAAAACCTTCGAATGACATAACCCCGGTAGCTAGGAGTGACTGGAGAAAATGATTACAGAATTCTCTTAGTTGAAATTAAACAAGTAATTAATAAATGGGACATCGGTTATGTATGCATTCATGTGACTACGTATTTATTAAAATAATTATTCCCACTTATATTCAGTAAGATTTAGACAAATAATAATCACTGTGAAAAATAATTTAAAGAAATATTTGCCCCACTTGCTCTCAATGCGCATTTGTTTACTGTTTGGCTAGTGTTGTCAGTACTAAAAGAGACGCCCTTTTTTGTCAGATTTTTTATTTTTTATAGATCCCTTCGATCTACTTGTACTGCAGTACATAGGTGTGCCAGATATTCCAGATGCTACCGGTGCTGAAATGGCTTCGGCGGTTTATGAAACGTTGGGAAATTGGGATTTAACAGAAAAGGTACAAGCATTAACTTTTGACACTACTGCTTCAAATAAGGGTAGAATTAAAGGCGCTTGAAAGCTGTTAGAACAAAAACTTGAAAGAAATATATTGTGTTTTGGTTGACGTCACCATGTTTTCGAACTTATTTTGGCAGCAGTTTTTGAAAAAAGCAAATTGACTATTTCAGGATCAGATATTCCATTATTTAAAAGGTTTAAAAATTATTGGTCAACGTTCAAAGTTTCGTTCCAGCTGTGATAAACCCTGAAATCAATAAAAAATATTTAGCGATCATACTGAAACTATTCTAGAAAGTATAAATGATGCAATTTCTAAAACGTTCCATGAGAAGACTATCGTGAACTATTGAATCTCATAATAATATTCGTAGGGGACGTTCCTCCCGGTGGAATAAAATTTAGAAATCCGGGTGCTTACCATATGGCTAGGTGGATGGCAAAAGCCATATATTCCTTAAAAAGAATTCGATTTAACGAAAGGCAAGGAAAAATCACTTCGCCAAGCAACATGTTTCATTGTAAAATGCTGGATTTATGAGTCAGAAGCAATGTCTGCTCCACTAATGGATATTAAATTCTTGCGAGAATTAGATCAGTAAAAAGAAATTGATAAAAATATCGCTGAAGTGGCTATTGGGAAATTTGTGAACCATTTTTATTATTTGACTGATGAATGTGTCGCCTTCGCACTATTTGATGACTCGATTACTGAAAATACAAAATTGGCACAAAAAATTTTAGAAGAAACAGTAAAGTAGGAAATGAAAATGAAAATGAAGATGAAACAGAAAATAATCTTAAGAAATTGCCAATGAGGAAAGAAGACATTTCCAAATTTTTAAAGCTGTCTGATGAAGTTTTAATAAAATTACTTAGTAATAAGTCAATAGATTTATTTCACAGATTTAAAATAGAAAATTTTTACACTTGCATCCATCCAAATGGAAAAATTCTAATGAGTATAAACAAGGACAGCTAGTCATTGGAGAATTAAAATTAGTAAATGACTCCGCCGAACGGGAAATAAAATTTTAACGAAAGATTTTAACGAAAAAGTTACAAAATCCGATGATCAAAAACAATTTTTATTGCAGGTGGGTAATTTTTTCATTGATATTTTCAAAGTCTCTACAAGATTCGTTTTCTTAATATATTTGTCTCTTTGGTTTTCTTTTTAGACTGTCCAAGATTACCGCCGTAAACATCCTCAGGCAACCAAAGGAATATTGCAGAAAACTTTCGAAATGTAGAACTTTAGATTATGGACTAGTTTTAAAACTTTGTATTCTGAAATCAAACAATAAATAAATTAATAACTTGCATGTATTTATGATTTCCAAAAAGTAAACCAATTTTAAAAGACGATGTAGGGCTAAAAATAAAATAAAATCGATAAAAAGTTAATTTTTGATTCTTGAAAATTTTAGGCCACGAGCAACGTGTTACTTATATTCCATTAAGCTTAAAATTGGTGGGGATTTTTTTTTAAACATAATGGAACAAAATTCTGCCCGGCACTCCTCAAAAATTAAAATTTCAAAAATAAGGGGCACCTTAATGAAGGCTGTGAATTACGTGTTTTTGTAGTATTGCTCACATAACTCCCATGCATCTCAATTAACCTATATTGACAACGGTATGAGGCTAACCTGTATATGTCAAATCTATGATCTTAAGGTATATTTAACAATGTAAGTTTTCTGGTCTGACTTAAAATGTTTGACTAATTACCACAAATGCTTTTTAGTAATTTTATCCCCAATTTCGTTATTGTAGATTACCAACCATTCCTGAATTACTGTCTTTTTGCAAGAATACGAGGAAAGCTTCTCAATCTGCACTATTCTGTTATTGAGTTAAGGAGTAAGTCGCATCTTTCCGAAAACCCTAAATAAGAGCCCGCTTGCAGAATCGTACCTTTTCTGTGACTTTTAACTTTGATTCGATTTTTCTTACTGACACACTTGACATTTGATCCATTTTGTTGTATAGATTTACCGCAGCACAAACGAATTTTCTGAAAATTTTCATTTGTGCTGCAACGGTATGTTTCTCTATATAGCATTTGGCACCCGTCAACACATGTATGTTTATATCCTATAGATTTTCAACAACAATCATTCAAAAAATAATAAATAGTATTTACCTTTTCCTTTTAAATGCCAAAGTACAGCTCTTGGTGATTTCACTTCGGGCTAATTCTATAGCAGTTTTAAATTCAAATATTTTTGGATAGTTTGATTCAAAATTGGTCAAATTATGAAATATTAAAAGGAATAAGGGTGCATTTTCGTTGGCGGTGAGTTTCACCACAACTCATAGGTTTCAAAAAAAAAAAAGGAAAAAAGTGACTATTGGAACGTGTAGATCGTCGAATTCTAACCCAAAAAAAATGTATAATGTTATTTTAGCTTTAAAACCCGCTGAGGTATAGGGGGTTGAAAATGTTGATTATTAAGCAAAAAACACTGATTTTTCAAAATTTTAAGCAAATTACTCAAAGAGGATCACATTTTCGAAATAGTTTGTCATAACAAAAAAAACCGCTGCCCAAGGAATCACTACTTCCACATCCAGATTCTCTATCCAAGTCACTCACAACGAAAAAACTTTGTATGTGGAAATAATTGTTTACGGAATTTTAATAATATAATATTTGAAATCCTTTACCCCAAAAACCCATAAAACGATACCCCACATCGGTACTGGGGTGGGGGTGATGACAGGGGGGTGGTAGTGGGGGTGGATGAAGTAAAAAATATTTTGAGGTTTCTGGTTCTTGTACATACACTAAATCACAATTTTCTGTTGTCCCCTTTAATAAGGGGGTGGGGGTGGTAATGGCTAATGCCAAAAATTTTTTTTGAAACCTTAGCTTCTCTTGTATATAATAAATACCAATTTTATGGACTCTTACCTGCTTTATTTACCCATTTACCACAAATTTACCTCAATTTACCCACCAACCCTTCGTCGGAACAACATGAAAATATAATCTAGTTCCAGATCTCGTTAAAGTACATATATGTACAAAATTTCAAGTTAATATCTTAAACGGTTCCAGAGTAAACGTGCGCACAAAAAAAAGTTACAGGCAGACAGACAGACGGACCGACAGACAGACCGACAGACAGACCGACAGACAGACCGACAGACAGACCGACAGACAGACCGACAGACAGACCGACAGACAGACCGACAGACAGACCGACAGACAGACCGACAGACAGACCGACAGACAGACCGACAGACAAACCGACAGACAGGCAGACAGAAATTTTTTTTCGTTCAAACTTAAAATGTCGACGTTTCATGACATTTTAAGCCTATTTGAAATTTTTAATTTTTTTTTTGTTGTTACTATACTTCCACTGGATGTAATATTATATTATTCAACGAGAAGTAATGTAGGTAATAACTCACGCAGATGAAAGCTTACAGCACGAGCCGTAGGCGAGTGCTGTAATTCATCAAGTGAGTTATTACCATTACCGCAAGTTAAATACTATACTTTATCTACGATTATAACAATAAATTAATATTTATTGTTATAATTGAGAAAATTTGAGAAAATGAGAAAATTTTGTGTAAATTACTGAGTTTGTTTATTAATAAATTTAACTGTAAAATTTAATTTTTGTTCACCCTTTTATATTTGTTGTCTTCAAAGATTTAGCCACCTTTAAGCGGAGGAAGAATATGATTTTTAATCGAAATAGTGCACAAACTGCTTGTAGACAAAAAATCAGCTTTGTAGATTAATATTACGCGGCGGAAAATGCAAAACTTCTCCGCGAACTGCAATGCCCGGAGCGCATATTCGGTCAAAAGTCTTGTTTTTATGTTAGAGAAAAAATTAAAAAGGCGTCGAAAAGCTCAACTAATTCTCTTTACATAAGCTGTCTACAAATTTTTCGAAAAAAACGATAGTTATCGAGATATTCGAGGAAATGCAAGAAATTACACGTTTTCCTATAGAGCGTATGCAAATATTAAAAAAATATTTTTTCTCAAAAACCTTTGTTTCGAAGGGCCAATATTAACGGAGCGTCAAAGTAGTACATGATATTAAGTGAAAATCGTATATGAGATCAATTTCAGTTAATTGCCGAATAATTACGGTGACAAAATGGAGGAAATTTACCCAAAAAAAAAAGTCCCAAATCTCGCCCCTCTAATTCCTTCATTTTTGTCGAAATTCCAAATATAAAAAAAAGAGTTTTAGCAGATTTAATTTCATTTAAGTTAACTAGAGTAGTCTTTTGGCGTAGGAGCAAAGATTAAAAAGTTGCCAACTGTAGAAGCTCAAAATTTGCGATTTCTTGCCGTACATGGCCAACATTTCAGTAGTTATCTCCGAAACGAACAAAAAATCAAAATTCTTATGGAAGCAAAAGATTCGTAGTGGAAAATACTCCCATCGTTTCGGAGATATCTGCGAAAAATAGCAAAAAACGGCTTACATTTCGGAGCCGAAAAAATTGCAAAAACATGGAATCTTGACACGTTCATATTTTTCTAAAAACACCATTGGGACGGCCGTACGATGTCGCAACGTAAGGAGGAAGTCTTGCAGATAAACCTGATCGAAAATTGCACGGCGAAATTCGAGAATTCGGCTCGGCACGAACGAATCAAAAGTATCATTTTGTGACATTTCAGAAAATCTTTATAGATATTAACGCGAATAATCTGTCACTACCTCCCTGGCTCCACCTTCGTGTGTCGCGCGTTACGTCGATTGGACAGGCTAAGGCATGAAGATAAAGGTGATTGGCTCTGTACCTAGCGTGAGTTATAATAACTCACGCATTATAACACGCTGTTTGTTTATGGATACTCTTAATTGATCAAAAGCAGTTCATTAATTAGTATATAACCTAATAAGAGTAGATAAACATATTTTATCAAAGAGGTTTTAGAAGTGTATCGATAAAAAGCAATATACTGTAACGTGTTTCCACCCCTAGGAAACCACCCTTGCAAATACCGTGGGTTCCAAAAATTATAACAAGAGATAACCACTAACTCACTTTATTAAACAATTTACTGGATACTTCACAATACTGATTATTAACTTGAATGAACCTTACTGACTAAAAACAACAATGTTTATCACTTTGTTTTCACTTTGTACTCTTAACCTCACTTGTAAATCAAACTTCAAAACTACTTCTATACTTTCTGAACTACCCGCCGAGAATGCTGTCGTTTATACCTAAAAATGACAGATCTCGATTTTTCTGTGATGACGCCACCATTCTCTAGATAATTCCAGATGTCACTTTAGAACTAACTTCTGGTAGGTTCTTTCTCGAGTAGGTGCAAATACATCTGAATTAATTGATTTCATTCTAGGAGTGGCAACACATCACAATACTCTTTGTTTTCGTATTTGCGAAGAATATAGTAATGTTGAATTCTTATACTAAAATCATTCTAAAGTGCTTATTCACCTCAAGTGTCCTCTCCGAATTGTTTATTACCACCCCCTCGTAATCTGGGGCTTCAAATATATTATTAATATTTAAAGCATACATAGATATATCAATCTAACTATGCTTTAAATATTATGTTTGGTGATTCAGACAAAAGAAAGTGACAGTGACAATCATTTAAACCTACAGTATTTTTTGCCTAAAATAAACAACCCAAGAAAGATATCATAGCCTACCCTAATCCTAATAAAAGTTGAATGAGTTATTATACAGAACAATTTTTAATTCTCTCGCAATCAACAGCAGTCCAATTTACTCGTTCCTCACTCCATGGCACTCGTTTTAGATGTCTGCATTTCCGTGCACATCTTGTTTAGTCTTGAAACAAGTTTGCGAGATTTTATGGAATCTTTGTCCAGTGTAATACTGGTTGCAACGGTATGTGACTTGGCTGTGTAGTAAATACACTAGCTTTTTCTTGGCCTCTTTGAAGACCTGTCAAGGTCGGCATCGTATAAATACCACACCACTGAGATTTTGTTTATTTGTTTTAATAATAATAAATCACAGGTGATTGGCAGCTATCCACGGTTCTGTTGTTCTCGAGAGCAAATTGATTAAATTCATTCGACAGATCAGTTCGTCGAGGAACTGACCTTGAGATAAAAGGAAAATAGGGTGAAAATATAGCAGGCATTCTCCTATATTTATGTTTATACACGTGGAGAGAACATATAAAAATAAAACAAAAAGTAGGGAAAAGGTATCTGAGGATTAGCGAACGTTGGAGTATTTAAATGATTAAACTGAAATGTAATAACGTGATATTGAACACGATGCCTTTTTTCGCTGACAGGACAATCGTGCACTTGAAAAGCACTGCCCAATGTTTCCGACTTTTTGATAGAAGAGTCACTCAATTTTGGTACAACCTATATATTATTTTTCTAGGATTAGGGACTGAACCACTCGCATTTCGTTGAATGAATTAAATTCGGAAGAAAAATAACTTTATTTTCGTTTACTCGAACAAAAAAAACTAAATATTTTATTAATTACAGTAGTTAATTACACTTGTTAATTAAACACTCATCTGCGTAAAGTTGCCTTTTTGTAGTGCGCTGTTTGTTTGTTTAAAGATGATTCGAAGTGAACTCTAAGACAACTTTTTGATAATTCTTTAGTGCACCTTTAACTGTCCGTATTTATACTAAAAACTGCTGCCCAAGGAATTACTACTTCCAGATACAGATTCTCTATCCAAGTCTCTCACAACGAAAAAAATTTTGTATGTGGAAGTAATTGCATGGAACTTTAATAATATAATATTTGAAATCGTCTACCCCAAAAATAAAGTGACCATTCGTCCCCCATTAGGGGGAACAGTCCCCTTTTGATGAAGCTGTCCCCCATTCCCGTGGTTTTACTAGCACAACAAAATTCACCACCCCCCTCATCAATTATGAGACCTGTAGAAATTTGTTTTCACATCCCCTCCCCCGCTTATCAATTATGAGACCTGGAAATATTTTTCCATTACGTTCCCCATTAGCAATATTCAAATATGGTTAGTTTACCCAAAAACCCATAAAACGATATGTCATACCGGTAGTGAGAAAAATTTTTTTTGAGACCTTAGCTTCTCTTATATGTACTAAATACCAATTACAACTCTTCAAGAGGATAAAATCAAAATATATCCAGATGTCATTAAAACACATACGTATACCAAATTTCAAGTCAATATCTTAAAAGGTTCCAGAGTAAACGTAGGTACAAAAAAATTATAAAATATATTTTTTGCCTTAAAATGCTATAAATCCTATCATGTAATTTAATACTTCGTTAGCATTAGCTAGAAGAGTAGTTGTTTTGATTGGCTCTCCAATAATGAATATTTTAGAGTATTTACCTAACTAGTATAGTAACGTGCCCAGATTAGGGCAACAATATACAGAAAGTAGGTATTTTCATAATAAATAAAAAAGTGTGTTGTGATTTGTTTAATACCTAAATAATATTCTCTAATCATGATGAAAGCAAATAAATAAAAAATAATTAATTGTAAAAAGGCTTAGAATGTCATGAAACGTCGAAGTTTTAAGTTTGGGCGAAACAAATATCTGTCGGTCTGTAACTTTTTTGTGCGCACGATTACTCTGTAACGGTTTATGATATTGACTTGACTTGTATTATAATAAGATCTGGAACTATATTTATATTTTTATCTTATTGCGTTGAACGGTTGGGTGGTAAATGGGGATAAATCTGTAAATCAAGCAAGTAAGTGTAAATGAAAATTGGAATTTAATGTATGCACAAGAATAAAAGCCATTAAAAACTTCTTTGGCATTAGCTACCTCATCTGCCACCCTCACCCCATTATTATAGCGGGTCAAAAAATTATCTTTATGCGAAAATGCCACTGTGTAATATTTTAATCAAGCCGGTTGACCTTACGCCTTGTGAATAAAAATTTTCTAGTTTTTAATTAAAAACATCGTTCAAAACAATGTGGCAGAAAATTAGATATGCATTAAGGAGCACATTTTTTTCATCTAAATTCAGTTTAAAATCCAAGCGTTATTCAAGTCTAGCGAGTTAATTAAAAAATTTAATGAAAAAGGAGTTTACAGAAATTAATGGAAATTATAAGAAGATAACGAAACCATTTTATTTCAGTAATGCTTTTTAATTTGAGATGTACGGGTATAATCTTATAATTCTCTCATAAATCCAAATTGTTAATTAATTATTCAGTGTGTTACCTGATTTTAAGAACTTAGTTGAGTTTAGTGTTCATTTAGGGAATCAGTGTTGTATACTCCTTTATCTATTTGATTTCATCAAATAAGTATATTTTTTACTGGACAATTTTTTTTTCAAAGTATCGTAGTAAACTTGATACATTTTTTTTAAGTTTTTTTTTTAATTCCTTCATATTTTAAAAATAATAGAAACGAATTTATCGTGCTTACAAGAAACATGGACAGACATTTTGAAAGTTGTTCAGAATTCGAACACTAACAAAATGCTATAAATATTTTTATCTAAGACCGACATGGTGGACTTGTTTACTGGCATTTTGAAAGCGCAAAGTTGACGTCCGAACAGCTGTGAATAATGTCATTTTGCCGCCCGTCTCCCATGGCAACGTGCAACAAAGTACTTTGACCCACACTCGAGTGCACCTGTCCTTACACAAGTTTGGTCGGAACATTGACAATGTATTTTTATGGAATAATAATGCCCCAAAACTGTTGTTAATATAATGAGAGTTAAGTTAATTATTCCTTTTATTTAAATATTTTCAAACGATCGTAGATAAAATTATGTGTGTAATTCGAGCGCAAAGTATAATTTCCGCTCGCAAGTGTTTGACGCGCGACGCACTATCGTGCGACAATGTGGTACTTTGCGGGCTTAATACACTAATAGCTATTTCTTTCTAATTCTAAGCAGTATTTTCTGTTTTAGAAATGTGCTTATCAAATTGCAATATACAAAGAGTACAATAAAAGGAATTTAATTAACTATATTTTCACCTCCTTTGACATTTTTCTGTAAAACCAATAGTTTGGCAGCAAAGAATTTCCTGCTTCTCTCGGAAATGATAAAAAATATAGCGTTTTCGAAAACATATAATTATTTCAACAAAATGAGCAAATAAAACCATGAATAGTTTTTTTAAATTTCGTATATTTTTTACAATAGGTATATATGAAAATCGAAATTTGCGTAGACATTGTGCCATAATTTAAACTGCCATAGAAGCTGAGAAAATGAAAATAAATAAGCGAATTGTGCGTCACCTTAAAAGGATTATAAACATTTGACATATCATTTATTTATTGTATTGTATTATAAAAATTGTTCATAACAGATTGTACAAAAAACCCTGATTGCTGGCAGTCAAAGGGATGTTCGCTAAAGATATTTATTTTATAAAAACTGCATACACTGATGAATTTATCTATAATAATTTTACAAAAATGGTTCCAAGCAATTTTTAGATAGCACTCATTCCTAAAACGTTATTTACAAATATTCATTCAAAATTTATTTTTCTGAATTTTCTGGAAATTTTGAATCTAGTTTAGTCAATTTTCATCTTAAAGCAATAAAAAAACAAATTAAAGGCAATTGAACAAGCTTTCGATTTTATATATTTTTTACGTATGGTCCACTGTTTTTGGCAGGCGACAAAATATGCTTCTTCGAAAACAGTGAAAGAATGGCGTAATTTTACAAACATATCTCGGTCTCGTTTTATCGTATAGACAATAAAAAAATTAACTTAAAGACAATTTTAAAAGCTTTTAAACAAATTTCTTGTTATTTTTTGCTAAAAGCAATATTTTTTAGATGTTTTGAAAAAACCTGTTTCTTTTGTTTAAATAACTAAATGAAGCATATAATTATTTCTTTTACTTTTAAGAACATACTAACAGAATTTCAGTGACTGAGGATTTTTTCCAATTTTTTGCAATCCACAAATAGTTCCTAATCGATTGTTTATAATTTCTGAATTGCTGAAATGGGTAAATTACGAGATGGATAAATAAATCAGTGCATTAACTTAGCATGATTCGATTTAATTAAGCTCTGCTCACTGTCATCACCTGTTTGTCACTGAGTTATAAAATTGTTTTGTTTAGTTTTGCTTATAACTGCGAAATTAGTGTACGTGTAAATCCCATAAATGAAAAAACTATGGAGCGCGCACGTCTCGGCGCATGTTATTATGTACGAGTGCTACCATGTTTCGAGTTGCGTGCGCCGCGTATTGATTCCACACTCATTGCTTACTAATTCCTACTAATTCCCCACTAATTCCTCATTAATTCCTCTAATTCCAAACTAATTCCCTACTAATTCCCCAGTAATTCCCACTAATTTCTGCTAAATCCCATTAATTCCTACTAATTCCCTACTAACTGCTGGAGCTTGTACACCAAAATTCGCCTGCGGAATACCCCTCGGCACACATGCTCGGCAGCCAGCAGACTGCAGGTAATTCCGGGGATAACAGAAAAAGAAAAGAGAAGAAAATAAAAGAAAAGAAAGGAGAAAAAGGAACTTATAATTTGAAATACAGGAACACATAACTGCAAATGCCATCCTCCACATCATCACCGCGGACTTTACGTGGTTATTATGTACTAATTTTACTACTGTCAAAAATAAAGAACGAAAACGTTTAAACAGATGTTGCTACAGCCAACATTTTACAGAAAATATACAACTGAATATATCTTTTAAACAAAGACGTATCACTTGCATAATAAAAGTAAATTTTTAACATCATATTAACGTTAATGCAGGTAAACGGCAGTTTTTTGCATCTCATATATTTTTTCAAAACTTAAAGGTAATGCTGTGTTAAATTCAGAACAAAAGGATTTTTTTTAACTTAAGGCTCGTCTGTTGCAGAACTCCGAGCTCACTGCAGCCTCCAGAGCTTATTGTGCTCTCCCTGTTCTGATTAAGTCCACTCATTTTAGTATCCCTGTGCCCCATATCAGGTCATACACGTCTGAAAGTGGGTGGTTTCCGGGTCTGTTTGTGTTAGCCCGTAGATGTTACATCTTCTGCATGCCAGTACTTCGCATTTCAATATATTAAATCTTCACCGTTTGTGGTTCCCGTCCGAATAATCTGCAGTCCAGGTTGCCGTTGAATTTTCCGATTGTGTGCAGGTGCTTTTTGGCAGAAAAGTGCTCTGTTAGAAGTCTTATTATATTCTGAACTGCATTTTGTTCTTATTGAGCAGTTCTTCAGTTTATTTTGTTTCCATTCCAGACCCATAAGTGTACAGGCCTTCTCGTAGTGCGTCGGAAGCTACAGTTGTCCAATACTTCCTATCTACAATGGTAATATTGAAAGGTTTATTGAACGTGATTCTTGGTGCCATGTGGTCCGTCCTCATGTTTAATAGAGAATCTGGTACTATGTTAATTATCCTCATCAGTTCCGATCCTGCTCCATGAAAAATCAGGTTGTTTGAATTTTGTAGTCTGTATGCCCCGATTCTGGCTTAGCCCTGGATCACTATACAAATTGGGGGGAAGTGTAGTAGGGCCAGCCAGTTTCTGTACCCACTTAGCTTGTTAGTGGCTGTTGTTTGAATTGGCTTAGTTCATCAAACTATTATATCGCAGTGCTGCCGTTTAGAGACAATTGTACCGAATATGGTACGAAAAGCTCCAACTCGTTACGTTGGTACTACTATTTTAAAAAGAGCCATTTTCGGTACGAAATTATGTTCCCAACTATTTCCAAATGCAGAGTATATGTATATGTACTTCTTAGCAACATCTAATCTTCTATCGCTTTTGTTAGCATAGACTTAGGGTAAAAATAGTAGATTATGTCACAGGGTTCCACTATACAGTTACATTTATTACTTTAAGGTCTTTAAGGTTTTATTTTTTTTTATTGTTTTTTTTTGTTAGCTACTTATACTAAATATGGAGAATTGTATTTACTTTAGTACATTTTTATATTATTTTACACTGAATTAAGGATATTTTTAGTCTGTATAGCTAACGAAACATTTTATTGTTGTTGGTTTTTCCTTATCTTCAACCATTCCTCATCAGTCCATTTCTTAACCATATTCAGGACCTTTTATAAACGAATTTTAAAGTGTCTAGAAGTTTTGCTAATAATAATTGGAAAAGATCGTTGTTTTTATCCGATACAGTTGTATTAACACTCTAAAATGGTAGATATTTTTAAAAAATTTCACAATTACTTCTGTATAAAGCTTGTTTGATTAGGCAATTGAGTTCCGGGTAAACGAATTTTTATCTAAGTTGTTAATTTTATATGATGATTACACCGTCGGCATAACCTTGGGCTTCAAATCCTTTATTTCTAGTTTTTTTAATAGGTCGTTAACTTCTAGGTTCCTTACCTGGGGGAACAGGACCCCCTGGGGGCAGCTCTCTGGACCTTTGAGCATGCTATCAATCCACTTGCATGGCGTTCGCGATGCCACACTACCTTCTGATGATGGAGATAACAGAGGTTTTATGGAATGCTCCCACTATACAGAGGAAGGCACCTTCTTAACACCTCCTTGTGTTCCAACGCCATTTCCACTTTCTGAATTTGGTGGTAAAGTGCCGTTTCTGTAGACGTGCCTTGGCTTGAGTCCCTAATACATGAGAATTTAATAATCACACAGTAACCAAAGAGTAAAATACCTTGCTACCACATTTTACTTATTGAATTATCCGACGGCCAGTACCTATACTCTAAAACAAAAATAATACTAAACTTCCGGTTAAAGCAGGCGATATGTCCACTTCAGTTACCTACCTATTCCCTACTGAATATTAATTTTCCACGAGCTTGTCTGCCATTGACCATTTACATCGTCATATCTGATCTTGAAGAATTTAGAAAACGATTTTAACACGTTTGAAATTTGCTCTTATACAGTGTGTCCCAGGATAGATGTAACAAGAGGGGTAATGGACCAAAAGTTTTGGAATTTTGGAATGGTATTTGGGGACTGAGTCTTGCTTGTTGTAAAACTGAAGTATACCAAAAATGCTGTAAAAATCGCCACTAATAAAGTACCTTTATTTTTCAAAATATGAAAAAATTCCACTAAGAAAAGTTATTTAGAATGCAATTTTATACCTCTATACCAAATTTCAGGAATATAAAATCATTTTTTTGAAACTTCCCATTTGTTGCGAATTAAGAGTTGAATTTATATTTAAAGTTGTGTAGGAGCAAATGTTAATCATCTCAAAAAGTAGGATATTGGTATAAAAAATTGAATATACGAGATGTAAGAAGGTATAATGTTAATCGAACTAATTGTAAAACAAGAAACAATTACTAACAGAAGATTAATGAGGTTTAAAAATTATAACAAATAATAAATGTCAAAAACAACAGATTCACAAACAAATTAATTATTGACCAATACAAAACAATGTTTACAATTTTTTTTATTATTCGACGTAGCTACCACCCACATCCACACACATTTCGATCCTTCGCCTGAAGTCCTTAAAACTGTCTCGAATATGATCTGACGGTATGGAGTTTACGGCATTTGTAATTCTCTGCTTCAATACTGCTACATCGTTAGGAAGTGGTTCAGCGTAAACCAACTACTTGAGGCGACCTCATAAAAAGAAATCCAATATTGATAGGTCTGGGGATCTCGCCGGCCACTTGATCGGTCCATTCCTGGCAATCTAATTTTCTCCAAAATTTAAATTCAACCACCGATTAATCATTTCTGTGGAGTGGCCAGGGCAACCATCATGTTGAAAATGAACTAAAGGCATATCTCTTAAAATATTTAAATGTTCTTCAGAAAATCTTGCAAGAAGCTGTAAATAAGTGTGCTGGTTTAACCTTCCCTCAATAAAATAAGGTCCAATAACTCCAACGTGATAAGAAACGGCACACCACACATTCACTTTTTATAATATTGTCTTCTACAATGAATTCTAAAATTGGGATTTTCAGAAGCCTAAAACCGACAATTCTGAGATGAAACAACACCATTGGTTGTGAATGTGGATTCATCTGAGAAAATTATGAAATGATGAAAAAATCTCTCTTCCATGTTTTTTTCTCCAATGGTCAAACAAAAATCCAACCTACGGCCGTCATCTCCCTCTTCAAGCGTATGTTTATAATTTGCTTTATATGCCCTATTTTCTTTGCCTTGTAAATTCTTCGGAGTTCAGACTTGCTAATATTAATAAGAGCTGATCTCTCTCTTAGTGGCATCCTAGGATTTTCTATAACAGAGGCATGAGCTATAATAGCCCCAACATTGTCTTCATCAAATGCTTTTATTTTTTTTTTTTCATGTTGAGAACACTACCAGTAGCCAGAAACTTTTTAATTATTCTCATAGCCTGAATACGTGACAAAGCAGTGTTTGGAAATTTCAAATTAAATTCGCTTACCACTTCTCTTAGCGAGTTTTCACCGCCAATTCTGTAGCATTGCACAATACAAATTTTTTCACGCACTTGAGTACAATTTTCACTTAATTTTTTATGCTTGGTTCGTTAATTTGAAACAGAAATTAAGGATAATATTGACTACGTGTGACAGATATGTCAATAATAAATGATAAATATGTATCCACTGCTTTTCTCATAGAATACTTTTAGCTTCTAAATAACTTTAAATATTAATTCACAAAAAATAATTTCTATGCAGTTTTAAATGAATGGATCAAAATAAAATACTAATTTATTGAAAAAATGGGAAGTTTCAAAAAAATAATTTTATATTTCTAAAATTTGGTATAGAGGTATAAAATTGCATTCTAAATAACTTTTCTTAGTGGAATTTTTTTCATATTTTGAAAAATAAAGGTACTTTATTAGTGGTGATTTTTACATCTTTGCTTATAAAACACCCTGTAGAACACCAAATCAAGTCATTTTTGGTATACTTTAGTTTTACAACAATAAGGACTCAATCCCCAAATACCATTCCAAAATTTTTGGTCCATTACACCTCTTGTTACATCTATCCTGGGACACACTGTATATTGAAAGTTTAAATTTTAACATCATATCAGCTTTAATAACTCTTTAAGGCATCGTAAAGTTTAACTATTACATGTAAAACCACTTAAACGAAGGGGACTTCTTGAGCTTAATCAGTTTCATTAGTAAAATAAAAAATTTTGTTCAGAAAAAAAATCTGCTTGCGTTAAAAAGTCAAATAGAACATATTTAGATTTTTGTTGTGTATTTCAGTCGGTGTAAAACAAAATCTAGTACTTACTATTACTTTAGTGAAACCCATTACATTTTCAGAATATATAATTTAGTTGGTTGGATTTTTCAAGTAAAAATTACATGTCAATATAAGTCATCGGCTGCGATACATCATTCACTAGAAAATATTAAAAATTACTTTTCACGTCTGGAATCCCATGCGAGAATGCTGGATGTGGGGAAAGCGGTGGGAACAGATGAATATTTCACAAGTTTTGTGGAACTTTAAAATATACCTTTAACAGATCACCACTCATAATAAAATATCGTTCCACGTGAAATACGAACAGAAAAAAGAAACGGTTATGAGAAACCTTACACGAGAGTTATATTATATTGATCGTTAAATACATATACATGTAAAGTGTAAATATGGCAGCGCTCTTGCAAATAATGTTACTCATTTTATTTAATGGCTCTTAATCCGGGATTTGTGGGTGGAGTAAAGAAACATTTTATTTGAAAGCCATATTTTTCCATTAATGCTTTTAACGCCTTTCGTACGGGTTACTGTTTATAATTTAACTATTAACTGAAGTTACATTTGATGCATTGTTAGCAGCAGCAATGTTATTTTACTGCAATAATAGCAATGATAATTGTTTTTTACTGGGTGGTAATATAAAATCATTAATTTTTAATGACGTTTTGCTTTACTGATTTTAATTAGGATTTTAATTATTTTAAACAGATATGGTAAACGAAGTTGTTAGCTTTTTGATCGCGATGACTCAGTGGCATAGCGTGGTTCGAAAAGCGAAAGGGGCAACATTTTTTGGGCATGCTGCTTTTAAAACAAATTCAGTTGTGAAAACAAAAATAATAATAAAACTGCAAAACAGCAAAGCCAAATATATGATTAACAAACAACAATGATTTATTATTGAAGTGGTTTCTTCCGGGTGTTGCCGTGGTCATTGAATTTGACTTGACGTTTCGCTGATCATGCTGTCAGCTTCTTCAGAGGTATTTAAAGACTGAAGTTGTATTTTGCTCCTCGTTACATACCTTGGTACTACTTCGCTTCGCTGCTGTGCATTGTGCTTTACTGACTATGACTGTTTAACCTACCGATGCTTGGCAAATCCATCCCCCAATAGCAAAAAACACGTATTTTCAAAACAATTTTTCACGAAAAGTTACAGTCCAATTTGATTTCACGGGCACACAAAAAAAAATCGAGTGCGAGAAGGCATATTTCCATGCATTTTGACCTGCTAAATACGAATCCGATGTCCGTTTTGCCCGATTGGCTCTTGAATTTTTCCTAACCTCAAAAAATACCTTAAGAATGCCCGAAAAATCTCAAACAAGTAAATAAAAAGCTTAAATGAGGTGACCACTATTTCCATACGTATTTTGGGGCACTGAGACCGAATCTGAGGTCAGAATTGGCTGATCACTTAGGAATTTTGACATAACCTCAAAAAACAACTAGAAAATGCCCGAAAATACCAAACAAGTAAATAAAAAATTAACATGAACTGATCACTGTCTATACGTAATTTGGGGCACTGAAACCTAATCTAAGGACATTTATGCGCGACGATCGAATATCTTATAAAATCCATATTTAGGATGAAAACGTACACAAAAAAGACTGAATCATAGCCCGAAATTGACTTTGCTCTATATAATATCTGAATATATAATTTCCGACGTATTTTCATGAGCTGAGCATAATATCGTAGTCAGAATTAAAGCGCAATCTGCAAACTTCATAAGGAAATATCATTTCAGCATATATTCTCATCAACCTTAGTAAGCGGAGATGGGTAACTTTTAAACTTTCAAGTATCTAAAGGAAAATATTACTGAACAGTGACATTTTTAAGAAAAATTTTTCGGACAAAGTTTGCTCTGTTGAGAGAGGAACATCGTTTGGACTTAACATTTACCTACACCCTCCCTTGATGATTTTTTACGTTTTACGTTTTTTTCTTAGAGCTGTTTAGAATTGTATAGTTTTCTTTATTCTGTTTGATTGTCATATGCCATTTGTTTCTTTTTCTATTTTTGCGACTAGGACACCTCCACGTGGAGAAAGAGTTTACGATGCAGGGGAGGGAAACCCCAGTATCGGCGGCTGGTCAGGTTGGGAAAGCGGGTCCGCGGGCGTCATGCAACCGTAGCTCTAATGAAGTGGGAAACTTGGCTTCCTATTTGAAAGAAATTTGCACAACTGTGTAAATAATGCGAATTCCTTCTGTTTTGTTTGCAGTAAATTCGAGGTTCCGAAAAATCTAAAAAAAAAATCAGCGATAAAATAAAAAATATTTATCTAAAATCTATATATGACAGGTTTAAGTATATTCATTAACTCTTCTTCATTATGACAGTATAAGAGCAAGTGTTCTTTTCCTTGTGTAAAATATTTTCTAAAGTCTTTTTCTCTTTTCTGTATTAGCTAGAACGAACATCACTTGATACTAAATTATCTTTTTCCATAATCGCCGCTAAATATTCTTCCGTACCATTAGATAGACCAAGATTTCTAATAACATTATTAAGTTTATCATTTCACCAAATATTGGGAGTTTTAATTCTTATCGAACACTCACATTCACTATCTTCATATTCACTGTCATCTTCTTGACTTTCGGAACAATTAACCCATTTTAGCATTAATTCCGGAAACATTTGTATTGCTAAAAAATAACATTCTTCGCGGATTCCAGGCTCCTTCCATGTTGTTGAATTTTTATATTTTATTTTTTAACGTTCTTTCCATTTGTCCAACATCTTATGACATATGATGCAAGGTACGATGGAAAATCTTTATCCACTATTTCCATACCATAACATTTTAGATAAATATTTTTTATTTTATCGTTGATTTCTTTTCGATATTTCGGAACGTCGAATTTAATAAAAACAAGACAAGAATTTTACACAAAGAACTTTAAACCAAGAACTCTTAATCTAACAAAGCTTAAGGCAAGAAATTTGCACCAAGAACTCTGAATGTAACATATTCTAAGACAGGAACTTTACACAAAGAACTTTAAACCTTAATAGTTCTTGCCTTAAGAACTTAACAGTTCTTGTCTTAATTTATAATAGGATTAAGTTTTTGGTTTAAAGTTCTTGTCTCAGGTTATGTTAGGTTAAGAATTCTTAATTACAAGTTCTTGGTGTAATGCTCTTGCCTTAGGTTATGTCAGTTTTAAAGTTCTTGGTTTAAGCTTTTAGTTTATTTGTTTTGGATTTTTTGGGTATTTTTTTAGATGTTTTTCGAGGTTATGTCAAACTAACTAACTGATCGGGTAACTCTGGCCTCATACTCAGTTTCAGCGCCCCAAATTACGTATAGATCAGCTCATTTAAGCTTTTTATTTACTTGTTTGGGATTTTTAGGGCATTTTTAAGGTGTTTTTTGAGGTTAGGAAAAATGCAAGAGCCAATCGGGCAAAACGGACATCGGATTCGTATTCAGCGGGTCAAAGTGCATTGGAATACATAGGTCTGCCTTTTCGCAATCGACTTTTTTTGTGAGCTTGTGTTTTTAAACAGATTATGCGCTTCTACGAGATCCTCAATTTCTAATTTATCTTTTTTTGGTCAAGTCAATAATAACAAAGTTATCGCAAAAAAACGTATTTTTGCGAATTTTAAATGCGAATCCCTCCCCCACCCTGTATTATTAAGCTAAACTAACGTGATACATTATAAGAGAGCACGCGTGTAACCGAATGGTCAATTTTTTTTTTAAGTTTGTTTCATTTCAAAACCAGATCCACTCGACTATTAATTTAAAACAAGTAGACCTCTAAATTGAAATCCCAAACACAACCCTAAAAATACGTATGTATTTTTGATATTGTATTGTCTGTTTTAAATTATAAGGTCAAAGTCGTCAAAATTTGCTCCACTATCTGGTTTATTTATTTTACACAACTATTAAATTTACGTAGGCTACATACTGAATATTTAGAATGTCGATGTATATTTGAAGCACATAAATATAGTATATTATTCAGCGAGCGTATAATGATGGCTATTACTCGCGAGGGTGATGTTTACATCACGAGCCGAAGGCAAGTGTCGTAAATCATCCGAGCGTGTAGTAGCCATTATACGCGAGCAGAATACTGTAGTTTATCGACGACTATCTTACTGATTTAATCGTTTAAAAGTGAACGTTTTAAACGTCAAACAAAAATATGGACTATCCCTTAAAAAAAACCGACTCGCCCCAGTTTATTATGAAAATTGCTAGATTATGATCATTATACGTTAGTTTGGAATTATGACTACCATTATTCGTCAATTGTGAAATGTATAATGCAAGGATTATGCGATAGTCGTGGATAAACAAAATTATCTTATTTTTCATTTATTTGTTGCATTAGTCAGTTATTAATTAGTATTTCACTTATCGTTCATACCGGGTGTCAACGGGATCACTTTCCTGATGTCATTTTTTATTTTTCAACGAATTGAGTTGAAACTTGTCGTATGTCACATGCCACTAAAACGCCATTTTTTTCTCATCTTCCAATTTCATTTAAAATTTTTAAATTTATTTAAGATTAGATTCGTATTGGAAAACTACATTTAGCTGTAATATGCAAGTGATGTACTTGGATTTGAAACTTTTGAGTAATTTCGAAAAAGGTATTTTGTCAACTTTCGACCTTTCTGTGACACAAATTGATTGATTGATTTACTAGCGTGCGGTAGGCATTGCTGCCACTCCCAGGGTTATACAGCGGGACCTGCTACGTCCTCGCTGGATTGGACTAAGGTCATGCTTGTTGCCAGCAGCGAGAGCCACATGGTAAAGGAATATGGGATGGAAGGTGTAGGAATTTGTGAGATGCGTTACCGCATTATGTCGAGAGGGACCGTTTAAGATCCCTTTTTTGTGTTTTTGGCTCTGGACTTCTGCCTCTTCTGAGTCTTCTTCTTGCCGCGTTGTGTCGTAATATGGAGTGTTCTTGCTCCTCTTTTTGTGTTTCTGCTTCTTGGAATCTGCTTTTTCTGAGTTTTCTGATTCCTCTGTTTCCGATTGTGGTAGAGTATATATCGTTGCAATTTCTTTGTGGTATTTATTTTTTGATCCTAATCCTCTCATTTGTTGTTCTCCACTGTAGCGTGGTCTCCCTATTTTTAGTTTGTTGATGTTCGGTGCTAGTGCTTTCTTCAGTAGATGTGTTGGGTATGTCCCCAGTACTTCATTGGGTACATTTCTATCCTTTTTTTAATTCTTTCCTCCTAACAGTGTTAATATTTTATGTCGCTGTTTTCGTCTTGTTGTTTTTGCGAGTAGTTGAACGATGTCCCTTTCTGCTCTTCTCAAAAATTTCTTCTGTTGGCTTTTGTTGTTGCCGCATTTTTTGACTCCATATGTCATTGTTGGCCGTTTGACGGCTATGTACATACATTTGGTAAGGTCCCATGGTAGTTTATCCTTCTCAGTAAACGGTATGATTGCCCTTGTGACTTTATATGCCGTTTTGATTCTCTCCTTTATCGTTTCTCTCCGTTCCAGTTGGTTCGTCTGTTCCCAAGTACTTCAATTTATTCGTTGTTCTTCGGGAGTATTCATCTATTTCGTGTTCCTCTCCGCTGGTCCTACTCTCTTTTGTTGCCGGATCTAGCTCCATTATTTTTTTCTCGAAGTTTGTTTTCAGTCAAGTTTTGTCCTGCGGCGATTAGGAGGTCATCGGCGTAGACACAAATTAACAACAAAAGAAGCCGTATTACGTATTTTTCTTTAATTATTTATAAATATTAGAACAATTTCTAATGGATCACGACACATTAGATTTATAATTAAAATTGGCCTCAAAAAACTCAGAAAGTCATAAAATTAGCACAGTCATATGCAGAATGACCTCCAGGTTTCAAAAACGCAAAAATGGAGAGGAGGGTTCCCTTTCGGTCGTAGAAACTTGGAAGAAGGAGAAAAAATTGTTGTTTTGATAACATGTAACACATGCCTAGCTTCATCTCGATCCGTTAAAGAATAAAGAAATGGCAGCCGGGAAGTGATCTCGTTGACCCCCGGTATATAAGTATTCTTAAAGAAATGACAGAAGTTATTTACCTTAACAGAAGCAATGTTATTTAAATAGAGGAAAGTTATAAAATTTAGATATTCTATACAAACTGTCCATTAGTCGTTGGTCAAACTCAGTCACAAGTATGCGTTCGTTGATACTTAAAATGGTTAAAGTAGTACTTACATAATGATTTTTTTAGACCATTTGTCATTATCTATTAACAAAAAATTAGTAGACCTCCAAATGACACTAAAAATTGAAATCCCAAACAGAAACCTTAAAATTTGCCTATTTAACATTGCTTTTGAAAACTCCTTTCTATAAAAATATTGAATATTACCGATTATTTCAATCATTAACGCTATAGCCAATGAGAGCCCGTTTTTTCATAACATTGCACCAATCAAACGTCATTATTATTGATAATCCAACCTAGATCGGCTTTTGACAGTAACAACATGCAAAATTTCTTCTCTAGCTTAATACTAATTGTTAACGAAAATCATAGTATTGTATTATATACTAGTAATATAATAATATAAAAATAACCTAAAAATACCACGTACGTAAGTTGATAACTCCCAATTTCAAAGCGAAGGCTGAATCTTTATACCTAGGTTCGGGACCAGTTATACACAGCTTTCAGTGGCTTCTAATACCTAACGAAATTACAAAACAATTTTCACATCTTAAATACAAGTGCCTACGAAGCAAACAAATTAATTATTTCATGTTAAATACATAAATGTACTTACGTATGGTAATTCATCACAAAACAGCTTAACACCTTATTCGGAAAATCAAAACGCTGGAATAAGTAGCACTATATGTTATAATTCGTTGTACTTAAAGTTCACTCTACTTAAACAAGCAAACCTTAACTTAACCATTAAACTTCTTATATTAAAAATGGGGATTAAATACATAAATATATATTAAGAAACACTTTAATATAATAATTCCTGAGAAATTCACTCTTTACACAGTGTTAAGCTAGCGTTACTAGATGGTGGTACCAGTTCATCTGGTCTCCGCAACCTTAGAACGTAAAAGCGAGAGATTGGTAAAATGCAATATTGTCTGGCTTTACTAATAGTGTGATTGGTCGAAGCGTGCTAGGAGACTCTGTTGGAAATACCAGTCTATAAGTTATAATACCTATGATTTAACGTATCTTAATTGTCATTGCCATTACATTATTTATACCTACTTTGTTTTTATTAGATGAGTCGTTTTGGAAATGCATTTTTATGTGACGTAAATAATGAAATTGAAAATAAAGGTCATTAAACTCTAAAAAGTGACAAGAAAACATCTTAAGGCAATTAATTACACAACATAATATTGAAGATATACTTAATGAATTATTTATTCGTGAAATATTCTCCCCAAATACCATTCGTGCTTTTAAATTTTATCTATAAATTTTTTCTCGAGTTAAGTTGCCAAAAGTTAATATAACTCGTGCAAATTGGCAGTTTATTATCAAGGATTAAATCCCTCTCACTAAAGCGGTCGGGACTTAATCAGATAATAAATTGCCAATTTGCACTCTTTATTACCAGGCAACAATGCTTTCGAAAAAATTTTAAGCACTAGTGATATTACATACGATAATTTTATTAACTCTTGTATATGAAAATGAACAAATATTTTAGCAAAACGTTAGAACCCCACAAATGTATAATTAAAATAGGGAAAGTACTAATTAAAAATGTTTAATTACCTGCGCTTACCGCTTGGGATTTTAATAAAATAATTACAATTTTTCAAAATAGGTTACGAGCATTTTTGTGAATATTTCTTCCTTCCATTATAAATAATTTCCTGGAAAATTTAAAAATATTCAACTAATGTTTTTTCGAATTTTATAAATATTCCTATAATTAACTACTGAAGAATTGTTTATTTCTCATAGGGAGTATTAATTAATTACAGGAAAATGTAAATGAGAGTGTCTAAAATTCCGTATTCCATATTTCACAGTCAATATTATTTATATAGAGAGTTTCCATGAGAAATACCACCGTAAGCAAAATATAATATTACATCCCGAGGAACAAGACTGGTATTTAGGTATGTAATATTCTACCCCATTCAGGGTCGAACTAGAATTAAAAATGCGGGGTGGTTTACCGCAGTTAATGTAAACGCTCTTGACATGCTTAACTATCCCTACATATCGCTTTCTGGAACAGTAAAGCTACACCAGGGAACTGGATTGTTAATTAACTTTCACCACCTATACTCTATATAATAATAATACTCGAGTATATCACATTCCAAATACATTAATCCTAACTTTTCGTGTACCGGGTGACCCAATAGCGATGGCGCGCGCTTCAGGGTGATTTCTCGAAAACAACTTATTTAGAAAATATTGCTTACGCCTTCGTTGGATATCTTTGTTACACTTTTTAGCTCAATAAAATTACCAGTTAATATATTGTTACACCTACTTGATTTCATTAAACTGGTACATTAAAAACTAGAGTAAACATTATACTCTTCTCCTGTTTGTTGAACTTTTTATATAATAGCTGCATATTCTATAGAATACTTTTCGGAGTTTTCTTGTAAATAGTGTTAGTTTTCGGACATTCTAAATTTTGTGACGCCAACTTAGTTGATGAAACATTCCTTAGTTTAAAAAAATATATAAAAAAAAGTAAAAAAAAACAACTACATGCAACCTGTCTGTGTCTCGAACTCACGACACTTGGATTGCAAGTCAATAATACAATACTGTCAGACATTCACGATGGATTGCAAGTAAGACTTTAGCAACTAGACCACCATTTCTTATTACGAAGATTGTTAATGACTGTAATATATATTATTCGAGAGTCATAGATATTATGATATTCGTAAAATGTATAAAAAACTAATAATTATACGAAATAACATTTCGCAAGATTTCTGTTTAATTCCAAGTCATAAAAATTAAGAAAACAATTGTTAAAATTTTAAATGATTAATAACTTTTTATTTACTGATCGATTTTGTTCAAAATCAATTCCTCCTCTAGGTGCTGTCCAAATTTCAGTATAATATGGCCTTTCTTTCTTAAGTTATCGTGCTTACAAGAAACGTGACGGACGGACACACAGACAAACATACGGATGTTTTGAAAGTTGTTCAGAATTCTTTCACTAACACAATGTTTGAAACATTTTTTGTCTATAACTGATATTTACGGTTTTAGAAATGTCTCGATCAAATGCAATATGTACCGTAAAAAGTTGACCAAATATCAGAAAAATGTGTGCATTTAATGCAGGTTCTAACATGGTGTATCACATTAGTCAGAACAGACGGACCTTTTTCTATGCATTTTTTGCAAGTCGTGTTTGTGACGAATTTAATTTATTTTTTTTTTTTTCCATAAATGACAGTATTGTTACCGAAAGTATACTAGAGAACTGCACAACATGAAAGAATTGAACTCAATGAGGTCCAATGTGATTAAAATAAAAGCGAACGGTCGTGTGGAGGAAATTTTACCTGGCGATGCTAGTTATGTGTTAGAGCACATGGTAGAAATAGTCCATACCAAAGTTGCAAAAAAGTGCAAAGGTAGCGACCAAACGTCTTCGATTGCTGCCAGCGTAATGGTGATAGTCGCGCGGTCCCTACCCCCCTCGAACTACTTCTAAACGCAAAAAACCATCCCTTTCCTCATTTTTCGTTGTCAGACATGTAAGGACTAGTTGGATCGGGTTTTTTTTGTCCTGTAAAATTTCGCAACCAGACATCCTAACGACCCCCGGGGGTTGAAACCACCCCCACCCTCAATACCGAAATATGCAAGAAACATCCAAACGTACTGAAAATTGTTTTCTACGCATTTTCAAGGACGGGGAACACGATGCTAATATTATTTAGCCTCCCACCCCTAACCAACTACCCATAAATGCATTAAACCACCCCTTTTCCCATTTTTAGTTATATATATGCACATAACCCGTCCTATCAAACTCCTCTCAAGCTGCAATAAAAAAATTATCTTCCTAGAAAACCCGATCCAATGAGCGTTTGTGATCTCACTATAAGAAAAACCCATGGGCATGCAAGCACAGTTTTTGAGGACTAAAAGAGAAAGTGATTCCACGATCATGTTCTCCACCCTTGAAAACTTCAATAAAACCTTCTCTTTGAGGAACAGTTTAGGATTGAGGGAGGGGGTGGTTTCAACCCCCGGAGGTCGTTAGGATGTCTGGTTACTAAATTTTACAGGACGTATTAAGTTTCCTCAAAAAACCCCGATCCAACAAGTCCATGCCTGATAACAAAAAATGGGAAAAAGGAGTAGTTTTATGAATTTAGGAGTAGTTAGTTAGAGGCGGGAGGCTAAGTAATATCAGCATCGTGTTCCTCGCTTTTGAAACCTCGGTTTTGAAAACGTATAGAAGACAATTTTCAGCACGTTTGAATGTTTTTTGCAGGTTTCGGTATTGAGGAAGGTGGCGGTTTCCACCCCCCGGGGGTCGTTAGGATGTCTGGCTGCGAAATTTTACAGGTCATACTGAGTTTCTTAACAAAAACCCGATCCAACAAGTCCTCGCATGCCTGACAGCGAAAAATAGGAAAAAGAGGTGGTTTTTTGCGTTTAGGGGTAGTTCAAGGGTGGTAGAAACTGCACGACTATCACCATCGTGTTGGACGCCCTCTAAAAGGGGGGGTAGTCATGTTTTGTCGCTACCCTTGCACTTTTGGGGTTTTTACAACTTTGGCATGGACTAAAATTTCTAACAGTTATTGTAACAATTGAAAAATAATAAAAATCTTTTTTTACTAGCTTTGTTTTATTTTTGACAATCTTACTTCAACTCTCGAAATTTTATGAAATGTATATTTTAACAAACACAACTTAATTGCAAAAAAAATGATAAAAGTAGATCTGTTCTAAATAACATGTGTTATACCGTATTAGAATCTTCATTAAATGGATAGCTTTTTCTGATAGTTGGTCTTCATTCTCCAGTATACATCTTTTTTAATTTAAACATTAAATAAATATTTTTGTGAACAGAAAGTATTCACAGAACTTTTTTTTTATTTGAAAGAAGATAACAGAGTTCTTGAAAATGCTTTTATTGGAAAGCTGCATTCATTAAAAGCCACCAAAAACGAAAAATTCATACATTTTTATTACAATTTTTTTAACTTTTGAACCATCAATAATTGGATGACCACATACAGGGTGGGCCATTAATAATAGGCCATAGTTCAAATGTAGATTCTCTGGATCAATATATGACGATATAACGAAACATGCTTTAGTAAATTGTTGCTGTGGAAAAAGATACAGGGTGTCAAATTTGTAATTTTTTTTTTTTTGTTTTGCAATATCTCAACTACCTCTTGACCGATCTTCTCCCAATTTGGTAAGGAAACATTTTTTAGGCTAAGAAACGATATTTATGTATTACATCACGCTAGCCTATGGAGGGCGCCTCATGAGCTATACCTGATGATGAATATTTTTTCTCTTTTTTTACGAAACGTAGTGGCACTTTTGACTAGAATATATCATGCAAGAGTCATTTCTACGTAAAAAAGTTACACTTGATAGAACTTGATAACTCCAACCGTTTTCGAGAAAACTGCATGTAGATCTTAAAGATTCTTTGAAAAAAAAAAACAATTTGAAAAAGAAAAATTGTCTTTATAAAAAAGTGTGCTTTGGTAACGTCTTAGTTCTGCCATTTGCATACAATTCCATTAATTTGACATTTTGACAGAACTAAGACGTCACCAAAGCACACTTTTTCATAAATACAATTTTTCCTTTTCAAGTTGGGTTTGTTTTCAAAGAATTTTTGAGATCTATGCAGGCAATTTTCTCGAAAACAGTTGGAATTATCAAGTTCTATCAAGAGTACCTTTTTTACATAAAAATGACTCCTGCATGAGATTTTCTAGTCAAAAGTGCCACTACGTTTCGTAAAAATAAAGAGAAAAATATTCATCAGGTATAGCTCATGAGGCGCCCTCCACGGGCTAGCGTGATGTAACACATAAATTATTGTTTCTTAGCTGGAAAAATGTTTTCTTACCAAATTGGGAGAATATCTGTCAAGAGGTAGTTGAGATATTGCAAGAAAAGGGGAAAAAAATTTCAATTTTGACACCCTGTAACTTTTTCCACAGTAACAATTTACTAAAGAATATTTGGTTATGCCCTCATATTTTGGTCCAAAGAATCTACCCTTGAACTATGGCATGTTATTAACGGTCCACCCTGTATATGGTTATTTTGATTGGAAAGGACCTCCCTCATCACCTCTCCTGGTTTGATCGTCCATTTCTGGAACACCCTGTATAAGATAGACAAACGAATCAATAGGTATTTCAGGTGAACCGAAAACTAAATACCACTAGGAATAACTGACCAGAATTTGGTTAAAATCGACTTAACAATAGATTATTACCATCAAGAAGTTCCTATTTTCTGCTTATCCGTAAAACTTTTACCAAGGAATAACTAATCTGTATTTTATCTCTCATAGTAGGCAATACATAATTTCATAACACTCTCCGCCAAAACATCACTTTAAGGCATTAGTAACTTAAATTATTTTACTAAACTTTTAAATAATGCACTCTAAGGGAATGCTCTCCTTGTTGGTTTGCTAAGTTGAGAGATTTATTACTTCCTAATTAATTCTGGCGGAAAATAAGAACAAGATGTTTTATCTTGGTGGGAAAATTCATGACTCTGTTATGTAAAGTTTAGGTATACAACAACTGCTTCGAAACGTGATGTTACATCTAAATAATTAATTATTTTTTATCCTCGTTTTCTTTTGATGTTTTCGAGGAGGTGTACAATTATTAAATTAAGTTTTTCATGAGGAATATTGCTCGAAGTATAATCTGTGTTAAAAGGTTTTTTAACTTTCCTTTGTTTTTAATAAGATGGTATAAAGTGTTTCGCATTCAGATTTAATTATTCAGCGGTATGGTAATGGATTTACACTCTATAAATACTAGATGACAGAGTAGTTTTCCTAAACTTTTATATTAATTACAAAGAGTACATAAATAGGTCAGGATGCTTGAAAGTTTTATACTTTTACATTAAGTATATAGTGATGCACATAAACTTGAGTGGAGTTGGAAAAAGCATGCAAGAAATCTTGTTTTCTTTTTGGGGGGGAGGCGAAGGCGGCAGTTATGTAATTAATGTCTAATTGCATAAAAGGAAAGTAAAGTTTATTTGAGGACAAGTTAAGGTCTCTAGATTGCAGAGACTGAAGAGACGATACGCCAAGAAAATGACAGTTTACGTTGCGGGAAGAGTTAAAATGCGAGGGTCGACATGGTTTGGACACCTCATGTACATGGGCGATAAGAGTGTTAGAGGAACAACTCTACTATGTGGCACTTAGCGTCATTTATGTTATTTTTACTTCCACGTCCAGTGGAAGTATAGTAACGCAAAAAAAATGAAAATTTTCATTGTTCAAATAGGCTTAGAATGTCATGAAATGTCGAGATTTTAAATTTCTCTCTGTCGGTCTGTCTGTCTGTCGATCTATCTGTAACTTTCTTTTTGTGCGCACGATTACTCTGGAACCGTTTAAGGTATTGACTTGAAATTTGGTATACGTACGTATTTTAGCGATATCTGGAACTAGATTATATTTTGATATTCCGTTGGGGTTAAATTGGAGTAAATGGCATATCAAGCAAGTAAGAGTCCATACAGTTGGTATTTAATACATATAAGAGAAACTAACATCTCAAACATATTTTTGGCATTAGCCACCCTCATTACCATCCCCACCATTATTAAAACGGGTGAAGAAATAAAATTGTGATTTAGTGTGTGTACATTAACTAAACGCCTCAACTTTTTTTTATTTAATCCATACCCACTACCATCACCCCCTCCCCCACTACCTCTGTGGCATATCGTTTTATGGGTTTTTATTGTCGACGATTTCAAATATTATATTATTAAAGTTCCATAAACAATTATTTCCACATAGTGGAATGCAAAATAAATATAGTATAAATCTGGATGTGGAAGTATTGATTCCATGGGCAGCGGTTTTTATTTTTAATGTTTGTATGTCATTTTTTCACATGTTGTCTATTTTATTGAATACTAGTAATTTAACTTTAAACTATATAGAAATTTGCATCTATTTGAATATATCAAACACATTTCAATATTTATGAAGAAACACGGAATTGTTCGTTAGACAATAGTACCGTATATAGGAAAACGGAGTATCAGAGCGTAATTTGTGGTATTGTTGTTTTTTTTATCTATTTACTTAACGTCGGCCTATTTCCGCTACCAGACGAGTTACTCCCAACCTGTAAATTTTGCCGGACCTCTTCTGGTAAGAAGAGTAGGGATCTTTTACTTGCCTAATATTTAATAGACAAGGGATCGCCTGCTTTGCATCCCCTCCCAAGGATGGTATATCCACTACGTAATCCTCGCCTTGAAATTACATAGCTTCCACGTATACACTTATATACAAGCCGCTAGAAGGTGGGACGAAATTGCTGTGTTTCCCAAGATGCGCCACCCATCCAAGTACTAACCTCGCTAAACGTTGCTTCACTGAAGTATCGAGATACATACACAAAAACAAACAAAAAACAAAACAGATTTTATTCTTAAGTTTAGTACGATACATACACAAAAACAAACAAAAAACAAAACAGATTTTATTCTTAAGTTTAGTACGACCATGTGCCTTGCCGGATCCTGGCTCAGAGTTAACCAAACAACCACGGCACGTAGTGCTGTAGTGAATGGAGCAGGATGGGGTTGGGCGGGGCAGGTCCGGTTCGGCTTAACGATTAACAGGGGGATTAGGTCTCCTGTTTGTTATAAACAAACTTAAAAACTAATAATAATATTTAAAAGTGCTGCCTACGCGGAGACCTAAAACTAACTAAAAATAACACAACACCTGGCAAAGCACTTACAAAATTTGGGTTGTTGACTCGGGTAAAAAGCTAAACGAAAAAATCCGTACGAGAACTGTCGCCCTGGTGGTTTCCCTGCCTCCAGGAAGATATGATAATATAAAAGAGTTTCGTTTAAAATGTTAATAATAATAATTTTCAAGAATTTTCTCGGCTAAAAAGAATTTACGAACAAAATGACAAAAAAAAAAACAAAAAAGAAAAACAACAGAAGCATAGAAAGGAACAAATAGAAAAGGAAAGAGGGAATTAAAGATAAAGTTTAGGAAATATGATAGGATAGGGTTTTATAAAGGTTATGGTAGGGGAAGATTTGGCTAAGGGAGTTGCCGGAAAATAGGCAACGCCTGGTATGGTAGGTGGTGTCTCAGATTGAATAATATTGCATTATGCTGTCTGATTTGGGTTATGTTGCGGGTTAGCGGTGCTGTAAAATTTTTGGGAGATTTCCTGGGTGTAGTCCGCTAGAGGGGTTAAGATGCATCTACGCTGGCAAAGCTACTTGATGATGGTTTGCACACATCAAGCATAATACTTTGCACGTCTTCATATTTTTGTGTGCTTAATAAAAAATCTTAAAATTTTGTTCTAAAATGAAAATAAATCTTGTTTTATGTAAAAATTACAGTTTTAATGCCTCTTCTGATCACCCTGTATGATATGGCCTAATTTCTACTGCGTTGTTTTACATAAGTTCCAAATTTGAACTCAAAATTTTTAATCTAACAGAAATTATCGTGTTTACAAGATGCGGTCTACACACACACGCATACCAACAGACATTTTTATTCGACATTTGAATTTGGTCAGCTATGAAACAGATTTTTGTAGAAATTTTTTTTCTACGATGATTATTAAAAAATTTTGTCGGGTTATAATATACCTATTTGATTAAATCAAATAGGTATAATAAGTGCGATCAAATTGTCGATACTAAGAACTAGAGTGTATCGATAAACCTCTTGTAAGTACATTTAATTTATTTTTCCAACTGCATTATTTTCTGAAGAATTAGTATCAAATTTTATTTTGAAACTGATCGTAGTTTCAATCCAACATAAATTTGTGTAAATATGTGTAAATATGTGCGAGTTTATTGTGTTCTAGAAGCAGTACTGTTTATCTTTGAGTCGTAGCTTGATTTTGTTCTTTTGAATTTAATCCACTTTGGTTTATTTTACTTGTTTGTTTATCTTCTAATGCAGTTTTTAAATATTTATTTGAGAAACATGTACGTGATTTTTATACTCTTCGCAAATACGAAAACGAAGAATATATTGTATTTGATCGGCACATTTATAAAACCAGAGATATCGCTCGCAGACAAAAAAAATTTCAAATCATTGTGTTAGTAAACGAATTCTGAACAACTTTCAAAATGTGTCTGTCCGTCCGTCACGTTTCTTGTAAGCACAATGAATCAAGAAAGAAAAATCCGATTGTACTGAAATTTGGACAGTAAGTTAGAGTTAACTGGAGGAAGAACCCTATTATTTTTTAAAAAAATAGATCGACAAATAAAAAAGTTATTAGAAATTTAAAATTAACAAAAATAGTTTTCTTATTTTTTTATGGTTTGTAATAAATAGAAATCTTGCGAAATGTTATTTCTTGTCATTATTTTTGTTTATGCATTTTACTAATGCGTATTTCCTAATAATCACAATTAATTTGTCAATAGTATATACAGGGTGCGCCATTTAAAATTCCCCAGGCTTGTAACTTTTCTTATTTTTGAAGCGACGACCATGTTGGGCGAAGAATTAGAGAGTGAAGTCAAAGAAGAGATAAACAAGGTAGAAGAGAAAGTAGATAAAGTCGAAGATAAAGCAGGTGAAGTCAAGACTGAAGTCAGTCAAGTAAAAGGAAAAGTAAATCAGCTTGAAGAAGAGATGAATGAGTTCGAAGGAGAAATGGAGGGACTTAAAAGACAATTGAGAGAGAAAGGAGGCCAGCTAGTAACATCATCGGGTCCTCGGTTAAAACTTCCCTCCTTCGACAGCCAAAGCTCATTGACGACCCATAAAAGACAATTCTAATCAGCTGCGTCTGCGAATAACTGGGATAATGAGGTAAAGGCCATGGAATTAGTTCTAGCGCTAAGGGGCCAAGCCCACATAAAATTGTAGACATTTTCAAAGCCTTTAATTAAACATGCATGATTAAAGTAGATAAAACAATTTACTCTGTCTTTTCCAAAATAACTACGACAAAATCTCTGTCATCATATAGAAAGTAGTCCGTGCAATCTTATAACAATATTTGTTTCTCTATTCTTTGGATATTACTGAATTATTTAAATATTATTTACTATATTTTCAGTAATTACATAAAAAAAATAATAAAAAAAGTCAATATTAAACTTTCCTGAGACGACCCTTGAAGTTTTGTCACTAAAGCACCATTTCGTATTATTGAAATTGCAGTATGCAGGGTGCGCCACTTAAAACTCCCCAGACTTGTAACTTTTTTATTTTTGAAGCGATGACCATAATTTGATGTGGCCAACACATCAAATTATAGACATTTTTAAAGTCTTTAAACATGCATACAGTGATATAAAAAAAATTTTTGAAAAAATTTATAAGAAAAGAAACTTAATTTCTTTGAATATTTTTTTACCTCACCCTGTACATGAACTGCGTTAATGTTTTCTTATAAAGGTTTTAATTAGCTTCAATTTATGTTATTCCTTATATTCGAAATTCTTTTTGGTTTTAGAGAAAGACATTAAAAATACTTTCCGATTCCAAACTGATTTTTTTTTTTTTAATAACTTTGAAAGGAATGTAAATAATAATGTCATGCTTTATTTGTAAAAAACATATCACAAATAATATTCAACGTAACAAAACAGTAACAAGAAACAAAAGTAATAAATATTTTTAAAAACAAACTTATATTAAAATGTACTAAATAGGAAATTGCAATTTTTATTTAAAAAAAAAATTTTTTAACATCATAAATTGAAGCTAATTAAAACCTTTATAAGAAAACATTAACACAGTTCATGTACAGGGTGAGGTAAACAAATATTCAAAGAAATTAAGTTTATTTTCTTAACAATTTTTTCAATTTTTTTTTTAAATCACTGCATGTTTAAAGATTTTAAAAATGTCTATAATTTGATGTGTTGGGCACATCAAATTATGGTCATCGCTTCAAAAATAAAAAAGTTACAAGTCTAGGGAGTTGTAAGTGGCGCGCCCTGTATATTGCACTCGTTAGCAATTTCAATAATACGAAATGGTGCTGTAGAGACAAAACTTCAACAATAGAAACAGGAAAGTTTAATATTGACTTTTTTTATTATTTTTTTATGTAATTTCTGAAAATATAGTAAATAATATTTAAATAATTCAGTAATATCCAGAGAATAGAGAAAAATATTGTTGTAAGATTGCAAGGACTAGTTTCTATATGACGATAGAGATTTTGATGTAGTTATTTTGGAAAAGACAGAGTAAATTATTTTATTTACTTTAATCAGTAAATTGCTCTCCAATGCAGCTGTGGTTTGGGGAGGCTAGAAGGGGAGATTTGGAGTTCTTCATTTAAAAAAAAACTAAAGTAAGTACTTCATTAAAAATAATTAGATTTCTAGAAATCAAATATGATGACAGTCTACAACACCTTCTCCACGCCTCCATATATATCATCTCTAATTGCAGAAATTATCGATTTAAAGTCAATAGGAAGGTATTACAGGAAGGGACCTTAATTTACAAGACAAGAAGAGGATTACTTTTAAAAAATTGCGAAGAGTATACTATAGAATGTGCAACAATTATACAAAAGGTGCAATAAACTGCTGCCTGCGAAGAGTATAATGCTCATCTCTATGGTACCCTTTCCAGTTTCTTTATGCAATATATTTTGTTATATTTAGAAGTGTCTTTTTCTAATTTTCTCGCGGTATAAAATTGTAATAAAATTGGTGGCGCCTTAACATTTTGCCATTTCTTTGAGTTTTCTACGTGCCAATTTATTTACCTTTTATTCTGTACCATAAATAAAACCCCAAATATTAAATAAATCTACCACCCCCTGAAAAATCTCATGCTTGGGCTGTTACATTTGATGATAAATAAGGGAATTGGAATCTGAAAACCGCTGGGTTTTACATTTGTATAAAAATTTATTTATTTTTATTTGCTCTAATCTATAAATAGAATATTAGTGCGATTTTTACGCCCGTGTCAAAAAATATGTATAATATTTCAATGCTTTGATCCGGCCATTTCAAATCAGCCATTTTTTCCCAGAAATTTGGTCCTAGTATTCCTAATCAGCAACCTGTAACTCAGCGACTGTTTCTCAATATTTTATATATTATTTTCTTGCATTTAAAGGTGGTTTAAACCCCTTGCGGACAAGAGCCGACATGCTTTGCTTTTTAACATTATTCAATATAGTATTTAAAATGCATCACAGTAGGTTTTAGGCATTGTTTCAGGTCAATTCATTCACTGGACGATAATTTCCAGGTTTTGCCATTTTTATGGCTTTATTGACTTTACTAATTGATTTAATCACGAAGGTGCAATGAGTAGACGTCAAAATGCCCAATTAATAATATTGGATAGAAACAATGTATCTAAGGGCCACTGCTTTCACCGAGCGTAGTAATAGAATTTAGCTTTCGGCTCGACTTATCATTCCTGCATTCTCCGCCTGAACTCTGAAAATCAAGCTAACCTCACCTTTCTGTGTCGAACCGTTACTTCAACTTGCCTAGTTTATTCACGAGTGCCTCTATACACAACACTGCATAAATCTCAAGCATACACGAATTCGCTGGACATTTCATCTCGCGTAAAACGCTCTCGGTGTGATTTATACTGATGCACTAGATGATTACATATTACATTGGCATGATTTACTCGCATGCACTTGGTATTTGAAATGATGTTTAATACCCTCGATTTATTTTCCGGGTACGTTTTATCTAGTCGTTTGTCTGTGCAGCTTCTCGAATGAATGACGTTGGGCTTTCAGCAAAAATTCATAATTATTCCAGATACAAACTGCAATCCTATTACTGTTTTTATCTTTATTGGATTCGTAGTACTTAAATAAACAAGGAGGTAGTTAAACTATTGACATTTGCATGTACCGACTTGCAAGAGATAATAGCTAGTTTTATTGGTATCGATAAAATCAAGAATATAACAATTGGTATTGTAAATCAACTTGAAGCCCTTGTAGATAACACCAGCAACTCTGAATATGAGATTTGACGTAGAATATAGGTGGCATGATCGGCAACTTGCCAATTGAGTAAAATTTAGCATAACAGAAATATCACGAGATGTGCAAACAGCAGCTAGCACCCTAATTTTTTTCATCTTTCTTTACGCCTTTAAGTCATGGATCGTTATGGAGACGAACAGATGGACAGCATATTGATACTTTCGAGATATCATTGAGGATCTGAAGATGTTTGTTACAAATTCTCTGAATAGTCCATCTCATCAAACGGCAGCCCGTTTTTCTCTTAAATACGTCCCCCAAAGCGACTCTGCAACGTCGTATTTTCCTATAACATTTTTTTGACCATATCAACCGGAGAGGGGACGGTATGGAACGGTTGATAGTTCTGGGAAAACCAGATGACAACAGGAGAAGAGGACTTCCTCACAACGTTGGGCTGATGTCACCAAGGAGCCGATGGGACAGAGTTTCGGTGAAATTGTGCGCCTAACAGGTGTGACGTGCTTTTTCCTCCGATCGTCTTGTGCCATAGACGAGTGGAAGCGGACTTTAGCGCTGATCTCTATTTTGGTTTACATGCAGTTTTACTCGAGCGCCACCTTTACAATTTATTTACGTGGTGCAAAGCTTCCACATCAGCCTCCTATCGCAGCCTGTTGCAGTAGGGCTGGGATAGCTACAGTGAAGAACGGTAATTCCAGATAGGATAGATTAAACGTTCACACACACAGAAGTGAAACACACGATTCGATTAAATGACAGATTTTATTCAAGTATATATACAAAAGTAAATAGAGGAATCAAAATCTTATACTTACTTATAAATATTATGAGGTACGATGCAAGTTTGATAAAAAAAATTACACTTTACTATAAAAATACCATTCGTGTACCCCAGGCAAGCAAAAGTAATGTTTCTATTAAGGAAGCAAACAGTACGCGGCCGTGTATGTTTTTATTTACAAGTTGTCTTATTTCGATAAGATGTTCGAGCGGGGCAAGCAATGCGCGGATACCAAATTATTACAATCGACAAACAATATACAAGTTATAGGGCATAGGAAAGACTTAGCAAATAGTAAAATGTGGATACTATTTTGATTGCGAACTTACGGCAAAATTACCACACGGTTCAGGACGGAGCTAGCAAATCAGCTGGTGTGAATAATATTAATAATAATAGTAATAATAAACGTCTTTATTATTTTCGTAAGGGAATATACAATAGTTACATAATATTTTCTTTTCTTTTCTTTTCAAAATTTTACGAAAATAAATGGCGAAGTTCAGTTTTCCACATAAAGAATATGTGGTAACTGTTCTTCCACTTAACCAAAAACTAACACAATTTCAATAAATGTATAATGTATAGTGGCGCTTATACATATAAAATGATGAATAGCACAATTAATGTAAAATTATAACTAAATATATTCTAAGGCTAACATGGCATATATTATAAAAGTATAAAAAGAAGCATAAATATTGATTTAAATTTGGCAACTGAGTAGTGTTTTTTTATATCTTGTCTTAATTGATGAATGTTCGTTTGTTTTAAATCATTTTCGAGGGTATTATAAACTTTGCAGATTTGATAGCTGTAAGACCGTTTGAAAAGTTCAAGTTTATGAATTGGTGGCGTTAATAACACAGGTTTACAAAAAAAAATGTTCGACCAATGAGATTCCATTGCCGTACCCTCGAAGGTTTTTGACGTGCTGAACACGATGCTGTAGTCCGTTTTGCGCCATCACGTCAAGATTTCAAGAAAACTTAACCTAAACGAGCTAAAAATACCTTTTTCGCCTTCGTCCATGCACAAATTAATTCACTCAAAAACCCCCGACTAATAAGCATTGGGCCACAATCTTCAAATTTTGATGAATTTCTGGATTTTAGCATCTGCCATATTGGATCCGCCATCTTGGATTTAGAAATTATTAAATTCTGATTTCAAATGCATGATCAACGACCCCAAAAACCTCCAAGTAACAAAGTTCTGTCCAAAATATTGTGTGAATTAATTTGTGCATGAACGAAAAAGGTATTTTTAGCACTTTCATGATTTCTTGGTCTGATAACCATAACATTTGATTTGCCTGGGATGATAATGAGACAGTGATTCTTAGCTTCCTTGGCAACATTATTAATATCTTCGGGTACAGGCTAGGTTAGGTTAGGTTGATATGTGAGTGGGCTAGTAACAGATCCTCCACCGCGACCATCTGGTCTATTGTGGCTCACTCCTAATTATATTTCACCCAATAGGTTCAGCTTTTTGATAAAGTCGACTACCTTATTGGGTGAGAGGTTGTCCAGATCCTCTGGCAGCAGTTGCCCTTTGCCAAAAAGTGAGAATCTGGTTCTTTCTGCAGCAGAACAGGTACATAAAATGTGCGCTGCTGTTTCATCCTCCTCCAGACACAGTCGGCATTCAGCGTTGTCCGCTATTCCGAGTCTGTGTAGGTGGTGGTTAAGTCTGCAGTGCCCAGTGTATAGGCCAACTAGAGTTCTATTTAACTCTAATAGTTTTTTAGTTCTTGATTTCAAAGGGTATGTGATGAACTCCTTTGAATGAACTAATCCTGGTAGTTCTTGCCAGTACTGGAGGATTTTCCCCTCAGTTCAGGCCAAGATGGTTGTTTTCGCAGTGCTTGCCGATATGCCAAGCACTGGCTCCGGTCCGATAAATTTTGATACCGCACCTTCCCTGGCTAAGGAGTCGGCTACTTCGTTGTCCTCCAAGCCAGAATGGCCCGGTATCCAGACCAGAGTTAATTTGTTGTATCTGCCCAATCGGGCTAGAGCCTTTTGGCAATTCCAGATCAATTTAGAATTGCAGCGATGTGAGCCAAGAGCTTTAAGATCTGCTTGGCTGTCTGAAAAGATTTTTATTGATCTGTGTCTAGGATGCATCTGCTCAAGCCTCCTTGTACACAGTTCAATGGCATGAACTTCTGCCTGAAAGACAGTCGCATAATTACCCAGGCTCGAAATGATTCTTACCTTTGGGTTGCGACTGTATGCTCCAGCTCCAACTCCCTCAGGGGTTTTGGAGCCGTCTGTAAACCAACAGATGTCTGCTCTTTGCAGGTCAGTTTTGTTCCGATTCCATTCGTCTCTTCCAGGAAAAAGGACGGTAAAAGGCAGTTCATAGTTGGTCGCGGTAGGCATCACATCTGAAGGCATTCCCATGATGCCATGACACTCCATGTCATCTGACAGCCTGTTGCGTTCCATGATGCTAGCCTGCGGCATATTATTTACCGCTTGTTGAAGTCTGTATGTTGCCCACCTGGCCTCTCTCTCCAAGTAGATGTGGAGAGGGGGTAGATCCAGGAGGATTTCCAGAGCTGCTGACGGTGTGGTACTTATCGCACCAGTTACTGCCAGACATGCTTGTCTCTGTAGACCAGAGAGTTTGGCTTTGGTCGTTTGTTGTAGCCCTTTCGACCACCAAACTATGGAGGCATACGCTACCATTGGTCTTATGACCGTAACGTATAGCCAGTATATTTGTTGGGGACCTATACCCCAGGTTTTTCCACAAATTCTGCGACATGTCCACAAGGAGAGTCGCGCCTTGTGGATTACCTTTTCCAGATGGGAGTTCCAGTTGAGTGATTTATCTAGTGTAACCCCTAGGTATTTCACTTCCCCCGCAAATAGAATAGTTTCACCTGCTAAGGAGGGCGGCACTAAATTGTTCAGCCTCCTTTTTCTGGTGAAGGGTACTATTACAGTTTTGTGGGGGTTCACAGTCATCTGCTCCCTCTCACACCAAATATGGACTGTATTTAGCACCTCTTGAAGAGTATTAGAGAGTACCTCTTCAGATTTTCCTCTAACCATAATGATTAGATCGTCCGCATATGCTTGAATCTCGGCTTCCCACAGAGAGAGAATGGCCAGCAGATCATTCACAAGCGGTCGGGTACAGGCTATGTCAACCTCTGACGGATGAAAGGAGTAATACAGCTGAGAATCATCAGCATATAAATGAATTTCACAATATTTTAAACAATTAATAAAATGACTGGTATAGATGGTGCACAGTAGGGGACCAATAATCAAATGCGGAATTCGGGCTTATGTATCTGACTGTTCATCTGCCATAACGAGGAGCGGTCAAAAGAAAAGACACAAGATTCGGAGCAGGACTGGCAAACACAGGCCTTCTGGGTTGAATCAACGTAAGTCGTTGGATGATAAATTACAATTCACAAGTCTTTCGAAAATCCTATATTTAAGTTAACTTAAAATGACTTACTCCTGGGATTCGGTTAACATTACTTGCTAACGAAGTGGCGGTCGGCGGTACACCGCCCTCTCAATGCACACGGTATAAAAGACAAAGTCTTTTATTGCAGAGAGATGTTGAAGGATAACAAAATAAATCTCACCTAGACAGGTAAACTGAACAGGTCTCAACAGAGTCTTGGTCAGGACAGATTTGGTGATTTTGGTCGCGGGTTCGCGGCTTTTATATGATTCGCGACGTTAGTGGGGTCGTATGCAAAATTTACCCTTGGAGAGCCTCTAACACACTACCTCGCCTGCGAACATGCATGGTTTTTATCTACATTGTTAGATTTGAAAAACGAATTCAGGACTTTCTTATGCATAGGTTTACATTTTCTAATTGAAAAATTATATTTCAATTTTATTCCCAAACATTAATTTTGTTTAGCAAATCGTAGGGAATAAAATTTTCAAGTTAATAAAGTTACTTGAAATAAAACATTTTAATATGGACAGGCCCAATTGAATTAGAAAATATTAAAACTAAAATAGATAGTTAATACAGACGGGCCAAATTGAATTGAAAAATTATAAAATACAATAGCAGACGGGGACACGGCTTATTTTGCTACCAGTATGAAAGTAAAATATCTGTATTTGAAAAGAATCTAACAGAAAATTGCTTCGTTACACAGGTAACCACTATAGATGACGTGATGCTATTAGAGGTGCTATACAGCAAAGAGAGATCAACTAGACTAATGTTTGTTTCACAAAACGTCTGCCAATAGGAAGAAGATTATAAAACATTTGTTTGTTTATACAGGGTAATTCATAGGTACCACGACAAATGAAAGTCCATCCAGTTCTAAGAAGCAATCGATGTATGAACATGGATCCGATTCATTATGATTAAAAAACTTTAAAAAATTGTAATAAAAACTTATATCTATAATTAATCATAAACATAGCGTTCATTGTGTTATATTATAACATGTAGTAAAATAACTGTTTCTAACACATTTGACAACAGAGGTGAAGTAGGGTTTTTTATATTTTTTCTATACGTTCACCTCTCATAGGACACCATAATAAAAAGCAAAAGATATAACGTAGTGTTTAATTTAGAAGGAAGTGCTTTCAGCCCTGCTGAAAGCACTTCATCAAGGGAGGCTGAAGGAGAAAAGACAAAGATTTGTAGTTTTTTGGGGAGGTGCATCGAAATAATGTTCATAGCTTTAAATTTTTGGATGTTATGTTGGACAGTAAGTTAATATTGGGAAGAAAACACGATCTATTAAATATTTCATGAAATATTTCCTTACTGTTCAGTATAAAACACTGCTTGTGACAGTCAACAATATAGTGGCATATCATATGTTAAATTAACCTACCCTAAACTACACAATTTTGGTACGGAACATACTTCTACAGTTTTTAGATGCAGAAAAAGACTGTTATAATCGTTGGTGGATTATCATGGGTCGATGATTTCAAAAGTCTTAATGTGCTCAACCTACCCTGCCTTGTGTATGCATACTGCTGTACTTTGATGCATTAAATTTTACTTAAATGGCTACAATAAATCAACAAATGAAAGTTTACATCCTACTTATCTCCTAATAAAGATAACATATGCAGTGTATTTCAATTTTCATAGTAACGTCTTCATAGCTCAGTTATTAGTCAACTAATTTCAACTAAAGGATCGGTATCAAATACCTTTATTATATCTTTTTTGAGTAAAGCAAAAACCATAAATGAAAATGTTAAATTTTTGTTATAGGGGTTCTAAATCAAGCTGGTCAGTAATATTGCTTTAGTTTTTCTGTACAAAAATGCCTAATATGACTTCTTAAAAAATAGACCCTTTCTTTCATAATAAAAATGCAGGCCAATGACATATACATTTTGTTTGACTCAAAAAAGATTAAAGTCTTTGATACCGATTTAAATTTGGTTTAAATTGGATGACGCTGTGGTCTTGCGACTTTCGACCACTAAAAGTGGGGCAGGATATCATGTATTAAAATTGTTCCATGTGTTAGCAAATCCAAATGCTTGACAAGTTCTAATCCAATAATTAAACGATTCCTTATTGATAATGCATTCCATGATTTTGACGAATTCCTGCAGCATCCCGTAACCCCGTAACCCTCAACTCTGAAGATCCAAAGGAAAAAAATGGAGATTCTAAGTAGGGTAAATCGTGCCATTGTGACATTAGAATCTTGGCACCCTATGGCGCCATAGTTTTCAACGGCAATTCCTCTATCCTCATAACCTCATAACCCTGAGGAGTTAGGGGGCTCTCGTTGAGGAATCAATTAGATCGTGCCCTCGAACCTTGTTACCTTGTTACCAATTAAGCCTATTCCAGCAGCAAATCCTTCTACTACATAACCCAGTGACCCCGTAAACCCATAACTGCATAACTCAGGGAATATAATAGAAGAATGTGAAGAATCTGAACAGGAGAATTCATGAAATTGGTTCTCGGAATCTTGAAATCGAGAAGCCCGTGACCCCTTAGCACTTACACAGCACAACTTTTAGCCGTTTAACCCCGTGATTTTGAGGATTCAATAAAGCAAATTGGGGAATCTTAATTGGGAATTCAGTGAGAATGTAACTTTGGAAGTGGAGTGAGTATCTTTTCAGGTGATTTCTGTTTAGGTGACTTCATTTAATATCTTGTTTTTGTGAACTCTTTTATCTTCGAACGACCTGTGTAACGGATTTCTTTTACGCTTCTTGCTCTGCATCACATGTTCCCTCTTCAACATCCAACAAAAGTCTGCCATCATATGCTCATCCCACCTTCCTTGATATCGTATAATAAAAGAATTGCAAAAGCAAGAGATCAAATGAAGTCACCTAATCAGAAATGACATGAAAAGATACTCCACTTCCAAAGTTACATTCTCATTGAATCCTCAATTAAGATTCCCTAATTTGCTTTTATTGAATAGCCAGAATCACGGAGTCATACGGCTAAAAGTTATGCTGTTCAAGAGCTACTCGATTTCAAGATTCCGAGAACACAATCTGATGAATTCCCCTGTTCAGATTTTTCAGAGTCTTCTATTATATTTCCAGAGGTATACAGTTATGAGTTTGCGCGATTACTGGGTTATGTAGTAGAAGGGTTTGCTGCTGGGGCGCTATAGACTTACTTGGTAACAAGATAACAATCTGTGGACACAACTAATTGATTCCTAATCAGGAGCCTCCTATTTTTTTTTTCATTGAATCCTCGGGGTTATGGGGTTGTGAGGATAGATTGATTGCCGTTGAAGAGCTGCGGCACCGCAGGGTGCTTGATTCCAAGATTCTAATGTCACAATGATAAGAATTCCCCTACATAGAATCTCGATTTTTTCCGTTGGATCTTCAAAGTTAAGGGGTTACGGGGTTATGGGATGCTGAGGTTATGGGATCGTGAGGTTGTCGATGTATGACACTCAGGCACAAGGATCGGAGGTCACAATCTTATTAACTCCGTAATCAAGATGGTCCACTATTTTCATGGCATTCACAGAGTTATGGGGTTGAGGAGTTATGGGGCGAAGGAGTTATGTGGTTTAACGATTTTTTTGAGTTGTGGGTCAATACTGAAGCACCACAATATTATTAGGGTGAAGTTTTAAAGTTGAATCACTTTTGGAGTCTGATTTAAATGAGCTGGGTAAGCAATATTACGATCCACTTTTTTGGTGTTAAAAAAAAAACTGACGTGCTGGGGAAAACTAAGGCCAGATTCGTGTTCAGCAGCTCAAAATACAAGGGATAGGCATGGTCAGTACCCCAGGACAGACCACTTTTTTATTTGTGGGCCTGAGTTATCCTTTGATTTTGCTCAATATTTTTGTATTTGTCAAATAGAGAAAAATATTTTAAAAATTACATTTCTACAGGTCAATTTTTGATAATCTTAACCAAAAACATATTTTTCGTTAGTCTGACTGTATTTTTTAAAACACATTATTGTTACGTATTGACCTGACTACCACACATATATGTGCCAAATTTTGTATATTAGTAACGAAAGGTTCCAAGTAGTACATATGTTTGTGTTTTGGATTCAGCTCGGTAGCTTCTATCTCCCATTAACACTCAGTGAGACCCATTTGGTCATCAATTTCAACCAAATTTGGATCGGTATCAAAGACTTTTACTGTATCCTTTTTGAGTAAAAGAAAACTTTTTTCAGTCATTGGCGTGCATTTTTATTAAGAAAAAAAGGGTCGATTTTTCGAGAAGTATTATGCATTTTTTGTTGAAAAAAGAATGCAATATTATTGATTAGCTTGGTGTAGAACTCCTATATCCAAAATTTAACAACACTTTGATTTTTGGTTTTCGAATTACGGCCCTCTTAAAATTACCTGTTTTAAACATTAAATAATCAATGAATTGGTAACGGAAATTTTTCAACATTCACATCCATTTTCGTTAATTTGCATCGTACTCTTCACTATGGAATAAACTGACCACAATATTGAAGATTTAAGAATCTTAGTCTGTAACAATACATGTGAAATACTATTGGAAAGTAATATAACTAAAAGGTAAGACTAATTCTCTTAAAAAAAGTGTGTTATTATAGTATGGTTAGTATAGTATTTTCATCAATTCCGAACACTCTCTTCTCCAGTTTCCACTGACAAAATAACTCATAACACTTGTATTTTTCTCTTGACTATGTAGGAAGTTTTGAGATAATTGCCTTTCAAATTAAAAAAACTCTTTATTTGAATGAACGATTTCACAAAATGAAAAATTGTTTATTTACTTCTCGTTGCGATATTCGGTCACCATGATAGCAGCGCACAAATCTTACATAGCCTCATTGATTAAATTTTAAAGCAAAATTTAAATGGTATTTAATTTTTTTCTTTCCATTGATTACACGAAAAAATGGCATAGAAAGAGAGTTGAGTTTTTAAGCTCCTGTAAATTTAATTTTTAAACTTTTACACTTGTCAGAAAACTACCTTTACTTAAAAATAAATATTCTTTATTTCTGCTTACACTAATATTGAGCATTGTTTTAGATATTCAGCAGATATCTGTCAAAGGAACTATTCGTTCTTTCCATATACTATTGATCCAAGTCTAATTAAGTTAGTATACAACAAGAAGTCTCACTTACGAGACATCTTATCAACTTCTTTCATACACTTAATATGTAATATTCAATATGAAAAACAAGAAAATAACCACCATCTCTATATACTGATGATCTAAGTCTGATCATGCTACTTTTTTATAAGAAGCCTCCCTTACGAGACGTCTACGAGACATCAAGTATCCATAGTTCTGAGAATATCCCATCATTTTTGTTACGTTTCAAAGCTAAGAATTACTAAAAAGCATAAAGAAAATGAGTATAAAATTTCACTCACTGAATACATGTCTTGTTTATATACTAACTTAATCAGATTTGGATCATTAGTATATGGAAAGGCCGAATGATTTCATTGAAAGTTATCTGCTGAGTACCCAAAACAATGTTTTTTCAATTATTTTTACTTGTTAAAAAATCTCCTATTCTATTTATTTTCCCAACTCAAGGAGAACTAATTGGTTTAAAGCTTAAGTGTAGATATGTTACAACTGACGTAAGCAATTTTAGCCAATAAAATATATATTTTTTTTATTGAGACTATCGGAGAAAAAATCTGCTGAAATCTGTTCAATAATAACGGACTTATCTCGGATCTTATGACCATTGCAGTACACTGCGTATATTTCAATGATGTGTTAATACTGCGTGGACATGTGAATTTGAAAAACGTCCTAAACAGTTAGGGAAGATAATAATAATGTTTAAGTTTTTAATCATCTACTTATGACAAATGTATTTAATATGTGACAAAAAAATTGTTCATGTGTTGTTAACATTTGTAACGTATTTTATTATCATAAGTATATTAAGTTTGCTACGACTAAAGAACGATTTTTTAAAATGAAAGAGCATAAACATTTTCTTTTTCTAACCTCTTTATTAAATAATAAGTATTATTTTATAGAAATACGAAATGAATATTTTTTTCTCTGATATTTTCTCAAGTAAGAAATATATACGTCTACGCCAGTGTAGGGTATAATAAATTCATCAGATGTGACACAAAGTATTAGTAACAAGCGTATCGGAAAATTCTTTGCACGCACGAAGAAACTGAACAGATATTTTCCTCGACGTTCCGAATTAGTTCATTCTTTAGATAAAACGCAATCATTACTTCCTTTCTAGTAAAATGCCATAAATAATGAAATGCCCCGATGTATTTTAAGAAATGTTCTAGGAATCATATAATAGAAGCAATATATATGTATTATATATACGTATATAGACGTAGATGTAGAACATATCAATATCACTGATGGAAGTTATAATGGAAATGTTATAAAGGAAGTAAATTCATACATCACCGTTAATATTGGATGTTCAAATGAACAAGATATTTAACAAACAGCTATATTTTGAGTTCGACATGGAACTATATATAATACGCTTGCATTGTGTTTATGTTTTCTCACCACACAGCGTCATTTTGTTAATGTTGTATAAAACTTCATTTTACACTAGTGAGGTAAAGGGTGCAAATCACTTATAAAAGAATAATACAATTTTTTAATTGAAACTTGTAAATTCTACAAGAAGTGTAGTAGAAAATTTTTGAATAATTCTAAATTCCAAATTTTAGAAGACAAATTGTTATAAATAATTATAAAAATTGTCTTTTTTCACCATTTTTCTTAAGTATCTCTTATCGCAATAAATAAAAACAGATTTTCCGTTATGAAATTGAGAAAAAACTAGACGTAATCTTCCTGATAAATTTGTTAAGTTGACACAAATCTAAACAATTAGGAAACGAATAATAACAGAAACTTAAAGGAAAATACATCTATTTTAACGAAACTTCAGTAAGATATGCTTCTAATGCAGTTAAATCATTATACCTAATTTCAAGTCGATATATTTATAACAAATCCAAAAAAATAAAGACGAAAATTTAATGATCGATTGTTTCTGCACTCCAGGCCTCAGAACATGCATGTTCTTTAAAAAGTAATTTTTTTTACGCACTTTTCAATGGTGTTAACAGACAATTTTTGAAAAATATTTAAAACCAATATTTGCAGCTCTGCAGATATTTAATACATTTTTTTCGTCAAAATTTTATATGAAAACCAAAATTCTTATCTATTATACATCAAAATTACACAAAAAAATCGGCTGCTACGGAAAGCGGCTGGAACCTCCCCACTCGGTGGATCTTTGAAGCCGAAAAGAGCACTAAAAAATATGAACGATCTCATTTAATTACATTTTTTTATTTATTTTTAAAAACCGTATAATTAGGAAGTTTCCTATTTTAGAAATATCATGTACATTCAACCTCATTTAGTAGTCTTTCAGATAACTAGTCAAACAAAAAAAAATTATCTCGATATCTGAAAAACTCACGAACTTATTCAATTTCTTATTTGAATACTTCGCCTCGGCTGAAGTCCACCGTCCACGTCAAAATACACAACGCTCTGACTTGCCATGCCGGCGGCGCGCCGTATGTTCCCTTTATTTAGTGTATGTGCTCGATTTTCTGAAAGGTCATAAAATGTCACTTTTGATTCGTTCGTGCCGAGCCGAATTTTCGAATTTCGCCGTGCAATTTACGATCAGGTTTATCTGGAACACTTCCTCTTTACGTCGCGACATCATACGGACGTCCCAATGGTGTTTTTCAAAAAATATGAACGTGCCAAAATTGCATGTTTTAGCAATTTTTTCGGGTCTCAAATGCAAGCTGGCTATAAACTGCCGGTGCCTGCCAGCGAGTATAAAGGTGTCAGCGCCCGCTCGCTGTTGGCGGAATCATGTATTGTGACGTAATCGAGCTCAGCCCAGATAATCGCGGCATTTTAAACTTGGAAGGACCATAACTTTTTTATTTATAGAGATAATTAAAAAAAAATTACAGATATTTTTTAGATTATTGCGACTATTTATTACGAGAAAATGAGAAAAATGGAAACTTCCTAATTCCTTGTGGACAGCTTCCCTGCCAGCTGTGGCCGGTGAAGTGTTCCTAGTGGACCGTTTCAATTTGAGCTAATAAATATTATTTTTATCTTCTGACCTCGACCGATTTTTCACTAAATCGGTCGAGGAAGGTTGTTGTTTGGTTGCTTGTCACTAATGTCAGATGTCAAACTGACAGATGCCAAATGGTTTCAGGAGAAGATTTTTTGACAGCTGTCAAGCCGACAACTGTCAAATTTTTTGTCGCTAAACTTTGTTAATTCTAAATCCGTCTAACTAACACTTGTCAATTTTTTGTCGCTAAACTTTGTTAGTTCTAAATCTGTCAAACTGACAGCTGTCAAAAATTCTGGTTCTAAACTTTACTGGGGGATTTTTTTTGAGTTTTCGAAAATTTTTAAATTGGTATTGCACTTGGTTTGGTTTTTAGGATATGTTAATGTTTTTTTAGGTTGTGATTGGCGGAAATTTTTCCGGAGTTGTGCCGGAAATGGATTCAGGTTTCTCAGACTTTTAATGTCACTTGTCACTTTTAATAGTTTTGGGCAAGAAACTTACTTTGGGCCCAGTTATTTAATTTTTTTTTACGGAAACCAAATCGAAAGGGTACAAGTGTGATATATCGTTGAAATCGGAATTTTTACTGCTTGTCAATGGTTCGATAACAAATTGTAAGTAATCATAAAATAAACATAAATTTGTTGTGTCGAAATGGCACTAAACGTAATCCGATTTCAACCTTTTCATATCTTTTGGAGCACTAAATAAACCCTCATGCAAAGTTTCATCCAAATCCGTTTAGTAGTTTCGCCGCTATCGTGCTAACACATCCACACGCACAGACAGACATTTTTCAAAAACCACTTTTTTGGGTTCCTGGGACCTCAAAACGTAAAGATATTATGTTATCACAATTTCCGATTTTGGACCAATTTCAGTAACCTTCCACAATTTTATTGTGGAGAGGTTTAAAAGAAACAATTCAAAAATAATTTTTACGCCAATTAAGAGTCGAGATATGATATTTTTTGCATTAGTAGCTAAAATCTTATTTACTACGGGAAAGAATTTCATTGAAGGATCCGAGCCTTTCCATCTTTATGCATTTTAAACCCTTCAAGTTAGGGGGCGAGCGTAGAGGCGACTTCAATGTGAATGTCAGTCGATATTCCGTTGAAGCAACGTCGAGCGCGGTTAGTACTTGGATGGTTGACCCATCTTAGGAAATACAGCGTTCTCGTCCCACCTTCTAGCGGCTTGTATATCAGTGTATACGCGGAAGTTACGTAATTTCAGACGAGGATTACGTAGTGGATATACCATCCTTCGGAGGGGATGTAAAGCAGGCGGTCCCTTTTTGGGACCTTAGCTTCTCTTGTATATACTAAATACCAATTTTATGGACTCTTACCTGCTTAATTTACCTATTTACCACAATTTTACCACAATTTACCCCCCAACCCTTCGACGGAACAAGATGAAAATATAATCTAGTTCCAGATCTCGTTAAAGTGCATATGTGTACCAAATTTCAAGTCAATATCTTAAACGGTTCCAGAGTAAACGTGCGCACAAAAAAAGTTGCAGACCGACAGACAGACAGAATTTTTTTTTCGCTCAAACTTAAAATCTCGACGTTTCATGACATTCTAAGCCTATTTGAACAATAAAAATTTTTAAAAATTTTTTTGTCGTTACTATACTCGTTACTATACTTCCACTGGATGTGGAAGTAAAATGAGGAATGCGGGTAACAAAATACGAGGAGTGGGTTGATGCCCTTAATAAGAAAAAGAAATTCAGGGTATTTACAAAAAATAAAGTTTTAATTCTATAGAGATCTTTATAGATGATGTGCAGGAAGTCGAGGAAAAACGTCGATGCCAGTTTGTCGGTTGCAGGATTGACTTCTGCATCTGAACCGAACATTTAAATTTAGCGAATCCTCATCTATCATTTTTGTGCAAGCATATAATATATTTGTGTGATAACCTTCACAGGTCGTTGCCATAAAAAATGAAATTGTTTTCGAGTATGTACCATATTTATACCCTAAATAACCCTAAATAAGGGTACCTTTTTTAGAAAATTATTTTAAAGAATTATCACCTCAAATTTCAAAAATGTATGTGTCAAAGTTTATTAGTAAAAAAATAGAAACGAAGTTTCCTAGCGTTAATAGCGTTAATAGGTATTATAATGTCAATACGAATGATTATAGATTATAGAAAAAAGATAAAATTCTTCCAGTCGTCATCGCTAGCGTTACCAATATTGTTATCTTTCTATTATATCTATTCTATTGAAATCAGGCCGTATTCGTCAGACAAGGTGATCACCAGAGACACGGGAACTGTAGTGTTTTATATAAACTATGTTTTATAATAATTTTAGAGCAAATTGTTAACCAAGATTTTGATTAAGTACACATAAATACAGAAATACGCAATATTTTGGAATTGCGATACAGTGTGTTCCTTAGGTTTCAACAAACTTTGCGTAGATTAGGTAATTTACCAATTTTCAAAATATTATTAAATTAATTTTACTGCGAATACTTTTATTAAACATGTAATCTTCGTAACTTTTTATTTATAATTTGGAACATATACAGGGTGTTTCACGAGGAAACGGATATGCTTTAATACAAGATAGAAGACATCGAGGGTAATCATAATCATCAATAGAAAAAGCTAGTTGGGCCTTCCTTGCTGAAATACAGGGTGTTTTATGTATTTTTGCAAAAATTTCTTTTGGTTGTTACTTTGTAAAGGAATGGAATAATAAGTTCATATTTGGCACATATAATCACTAGTAGATCCTGAATAAGTACTTATACCACATACAAAAAAATCCAGGTGCGGACTTGAAAAAAAAATGTTTTTGTTGTTCTTCAGGAAAACAATACCCTGTATATGTTTTTTTTAATTTCAATATTTAATTCGAAAATTACATAAAAAAACTGAACAGAACGGCTTCATTAATTTTTTTGCCACACCTTTGACATCTTCGTAATAAATTCCACTAAATAATGCAATATGAGACTTTAGAAAATATCGATAAATGATTCGCGCAAAAATGCTTCCTCTACTAAATTAGACATTTATTTTTTTTGTCAGCAATAATTATTATGTTTGAATTACTAATTTTTATGGATGGGATACAATTAATAAAAAAATAAATGTTGGGGGACACCGAATCAAGAACCTATTTCATTCCTCTCATTTATTAAATGAGTAGTAATACAGGAACATAACATACCTATTAACAACAGCAATAACTGTAATAACAAAGTTGCATATTAATAATGCACATAGTAACAGGATAACAACAAAATATCAACAGAATAACTGTGCCAAAAACAAAAATGCAGATATTGGTATAAAACATATTTACAAATTAGAATTATAATTAAATTCTCTGTTCAAAATGTCCTCCTCAGCTTTAGTACATTTTCTAGTGTGCTTCACGAGATGACCGATTGATCTTCTTATCATATCTGGACTGTCTGTCTCTAATTTTTTTTGTGGTATTCAACAATCCTTTGAATTTAATTGCTCCATGCAATCAATGTCACCCTTTAAATGACCTCATAAAAAATAATCTACATGGTACAAATGAGAGGAGTTAAATAGATTCTTGATTCGGTGTCCTCTGACCTTTATTTTTTTATTTATTTTCATCTCCTCCATAAAAATTGGTAATTAGATCATAACAATTATTGCAGAAAAAAAAGTAAATGCCCAATTTGATAGTGAAAGCATTTTTTGCGCATGTCATTCATCGATATTTTCTAAAGCCTTATATGGCATTATTTATTGGAATTTATTTCGAAGATGGCAAAGATGTGGCAAAAAAATTAATGAAGCCATTTTGTTCAGTTTTTTATGCATTTTACGAATTTAATATTGAAAATTAAAAAAAAAACATATACAGGGTATTCTTTTTTTTGAAGAACAACAAAGACATTTTTTCCTCAAGTCCGGGCCTGGATTTTTTATGTGAATGATGCAAGTACTTATTCAAGATCACTGTATTATATGTGCCAAATATGAACTTAATATTCCATTTCTTTACACAGTAACAACCAGCAGAAATTTTGACCAAAATACATAAAGCACCCTGTATTTCAGCAACGAGGGCCCAACTAGCTTTTTCTATGGGTGATTATGATTACCTCCGGTGTCCTCTATCTGTCATTAAAGCATGTTCGTTTCCTCGTGAAACACCCTGTATAGAATAACATGGTAGAATACTGCCTGTTGGAATTGGGCAATATCTGTCACATGCTGATGACCAGGGTATGAAAATATATTTTATATATATTAAGTTTAATTATGATTCCGCACTTAAGTGAAAAACCGAAATCCTTGTAGGATGGCGTTGTTCATCTGCCCGTCTGTCTGTCCGAAACTATGATACCTAGAGGCCTGAAATTTCACATGTAGTTAGAATTAGGTGTTCCGTGCTTCCGTAGGTAGCTCAGAACTTGATTCCTCGAAACCAATTTCTTATTTCCTTTTGTGTGGCAAAATATGGAACTTAATCCAGATATCCTCTGAAAAGTCGAAATGTAAGGATTTGAAAATATTAAAATAAAAAGTTGATATATTTGATATAGTTACTATATAGTTGATATAGTTGATATAGTTGATTTGAAAATATTAAAATAAAAAGTGTAACAAGTAACCGGTAGTGTGTCTCCGCGAGTGCATTCCGGAACGCGCTCTACTCCGAGGCGGAAGAAGAAGATGGACGTTTGAAAAAACGACAGTTTCAACTTTTGACAATTTTGAGGCAGTTGTGTATTCTGTTTTGTTCGTACATTTTTTATTAAGTTTTAATGTTCCCCCGCACAGCGTGGACGTCTTAGTATTCTGTAATACTTCGAAGAATAAATGTTTTTGTTGGGAAGTCGCGTACTTACTTTTTTTATTTAAAATTTAACCTCTCGTGTTAAAAAAGTTAATATATTTTTCGTGTATTTATTTTTTGTTTTTCCTTAATAGAACCATTTAGAATGTGCATTTCTACCTTGCGTATCCTGCTTGTTTCCCTAAACGATTGTGCCGAAAAATTCTGAAAAAAAATTGAAATGTGACAGACGATAAGGAAAACTATAACGAACCTTCTAGCTAACTTTCTCTTGTTATTCATATTTAATCCTTCAAATTTTATAATGAATAATGAAATTAACAAAAGTTTGACTATTTTACCCTTAAAAAGTTATTAAGCTTGCAATTTTAGATGTTGCTCTACGTACCTTCCTATAGCGGGTGTCGCAAAATTACGGTAACAGACGATATCTCCGTTATTTGAAAAGATATAAATATAAATTTTAAAAAACCTGCAAAAGGCATGAAAGATTTCGCCTGATAACAGCCCTGGAGCCGTGTTGTCTCTTGTTGCCCCTAAGAAACTACCAGATCTGGCGAGAGGGAGCGGGTAAGGGGTGATTCCCCATGGCCCGGACTCGTTTGAGGGGCCCAGTATTCAAAAGAAAATTTGTAGTAAAAAATTCTTTCCCCGAAATTAATTAAGTTAAATCTAATTCCGATTTTATTATAACATTACAATTGCATTCAGTTCAATAAAAACTGTGATGTATGAATTTATAATAGGTACTGTTTATTATGAAATTTCACATTTTCGCGCGCTCAAAGCTCGACCAAGATCATATCGTTGTCTTGTGTGTGCTCTAAAGCACTATCGGAGCATGTTACTTTTTTCCTTCGTCGATTAGAAAGAGAGCAAATGTTCTGAAAATGTTCCGAAAGCAGTCACAAATGATGTTATGTCCCGCCACAACCTTTGAGTTTTAAGGGTGGCGGTGCCGTGCTTAAGAAAATGATTTCGTAATTTGGCGTTTTTTCTATATCCCTTAACCAATTGAAAAAAATCTATGATAGGCTTTTAGAGAAAACTTGATAGAAAGATACCAGACTATTGAAATCAACAAAACAATTTTTTTTGATCTTCACACTTTAGTATTCAATAGCTCTAGTACCATTCTATAAAGTTGTCTCTAAAAGCCCATCAAAAAATTTTTTTGAATCGGTTCAGGGATATAGGAGAAAATTGTCGAATTACGTTCACCGAACCTCCCACCTTAGCACGTCACAATCATAGTGTTTTGACATGCGTCAACAATCGTGTTTTGTCTGCATATTATTTTGTCATTTTGTTTTTTATTTAATTTAAGCATTGTATAAATAATAATATAGGTACTTAATAAATCCTGTATATCGGGTGCCACAGACTAGTGGCTCCTCCCTATATTGCCTTTATTTTTTAACTTATCCATTTGAAATTTGGAGTGCGTAAACTACATGTAAAACTAGATATTTGGACATAAAAACGGTATGAGACTATTTCCGGTTTGCCCGGAAATGACCGCAACATTCGATTTTTAAATGGAACACCCTGTATATTTTTACATATTTGGATTCAAGACAACATTTTGGGTATACCATGAGATTTTCACGAATTTTTGAGTCGATGTTCAGTTTTCTTAAGCATTGTGAGGCATTCGTCTAGAGCGCTTTGGAATACCAAAATTTGTTCTGCGACAGGTAAAGTCCAAGGGAAAAATATAATTTTTCGTCTAATTTCATTAATAACTATTTACGAAGCCTCCAAAATTGAACAAATCACTTTTTATCGAAAACTTTTTTTTCAAATGGGATGTTCAATAAATTATAGATTTTGTTCTGAATTCATTGATATCGATTTCAAATCTATGCTATTTGTTTTTCTATTTTATTAAATTTACTTAAAAATAAAAAATCACTTTCAAAATAATTTTTATTGATCCTTATAGTTTGCTCTAGTACTTATACCTATTAAGAAACAAAAGAGAGAACCAAAAGGCTATTACCCACAAAAAGGTAGTTATTCACATTTCATTATTAGACATATGATTTTACTTCCACGTCCAGTGGAAGTATAGTAACGACAAAAAAATGTTTAAAAATTTTTATTGTCCAAATAGGCTTAAAATGTCATGAAACGTCGAAATTTTAAGTTTGAGCGAAAAAAAATTTTCTGTCTGTCTGTCGGTCTGTCTGTCTGTAACTTTTTTTTGTGCGCACGTTTACTCTGGAACCGTTTAAGATATTGACTTGAAATTTGGTACACATATGCACTTTAACAAGGTCTAGAACTAGATTATATTTTCATCTTGTTCCGTCGAAGGGTTGGGGGGTAAATTGGGGTAAATTTGGGGTAAATGGGTAAATCAAGCAGGTAAGAGTCCATGAAATTGGTATTTAGTATATACAAGAGAAGCTAAGGTCTCAAAAAATTTTTTGGCATTAGCCACCCCCATTACCACCCCCACCTCCTTATTAAAGGGGATGAAAAAAAAATGTGATTTAGTTTATGTACAGGAACCAGAAACCTCAAAATATTTTTTACTTCATCCACCCCCCACTACCACCCCCTATCACCACCCCCACCCCACACTGGGGTATCGTTTTATGGGTTTTTTGGGGTAGAGGATTTCAAATATTATATTATTAAAGTTCCATAAACAATTATTTTCACGTACAAAGTTTTTTCGTTGTGAGTGACTTGGATAGAGAATCTGGATGTGGAAGTAGTGATTCCTTGGACAGCGGTTTTTGCAAAGGCAACTACGTTGAAGTTCAAGAAAAGTGATTTTTTATTTTTAAATAAATTCAATAAAATAGAAAAACAAATAGCATAGATTTTAAATAGATATCAATTATTTCAGAAAAAAATCTACAATTTATTAAACACTATGAGCCACCCATTTGAAACAAAAATGTTTTCGATAAAAAAGTGATTTGTTCAATTTTGGAGGCTTCGTAAATAGTTATTAATGGAATTAAACGAAAAATTAATTTTTCCCTTGGATTTTATCTGCCGTGGAACAAATTTTGTATTCCAAAGCATTCTAGACGAATGTCTTAAAATGCTTTAAAAAAACTGAACATCGACTCAAAAATTCGTGAAAATTTCATGGTATACTCAGAATGTTGTCTTGAATCCAAATATGTAAAAATATACAGGGTGTTCCATTTAAAAATCAAAAGTTGCGGTCATTTATGGTAATTTATGTCCAAAAATCCATTTTTACAAATGGATAAGTTAAAAAATAAAGGAAATATAGGGAGGAGCCTCTAGCCTGTGGCACCCGGTATATATTTTTTATGAATTACACCCATGGGGGCTCATATTTTTTCCCCCGGCATTGTATTTCCTTTTCGCGACACAAAAAACCACCCCCAACTTTCTTTTTCAAATGAAACCCAGTATAGCTAGAATGAACATGTACCATATGAATAAATGAACATGTACCATATTAATAAATTGAGATTTTAAGCTAACAAATGTTAAACTGGACACCTTCGACCTCCACACAAGCTTGCAACCGGCGCTGCAACTCTCGTGTGCAGGTTCCTTTAAACGTAGTTGGTGGTGTACAGGCTGCCATTTGAAAAAAAAAGTTTGGGGGTGATTTATTAGCAGTTACAAGAGACAACGTGGTTCCAGGGGTGTTATCAGATGAAGTCTTTTATGCTTTTTGCAGATGTTTTTATTTAAATTTTTATCATTTCAAATAACGGAGATTTCGCCGGCCAGGCACGGCTATAACTTTTACTCATTATTATTGTTAACAGTATTAATATAGTGCTGCGTAATAATACAATGTTACAACCTTGGAGTGCATCAAAAGCAAAACAAGAAAACCGCGAACTTGGCCATTCTGTCAATGTTTGATGTATTATTCATTGTTCGATTTATTTTTTAATTTCATCGAAATATCTTGCGGTAATCATTTACGAGTGAAAAAGTAATAAAGCCTAGCGCAAACTTTCAATTATTATCAGTTCAGTGCGTTTTTCACTAGTATTCATAGCATATTAATTTTAATGAAAAGACAATGCTTGTTTGTATTTTTAAATTTTATCTTCGGCAAGTCACGAAATCGCCGAAAGCACTTAACCTTTAAAACTAAAAGGGAAATCCTACATTGTACAGCGAGGTAAAATGGATGTAACTTAACCAGCAACTCCACTTTGTGCACCGTTCCATTCAAGAGCTTTATATTATTTGCTTTCTGCGTTGCATTATCCAGAGTCAACCTCAAATTTTAACAAAACTCATAGCAATTGTAGATAGAGGCAGGCTATATTATTTATTCCACCGGCACTGCGATGTTACGGTTCCTACTTGCTTCAAATGCATAATTTAGCTTCGCAGTTGGCAACTCCCATTTATTTACATGTAGTATAGCATCACAAAAGCATGTGTGACGATGAAGGGTACGTAGTGCAGAAATGCAGGTGATGTCGATAAAATGCAGTCATTGACCTGCACGTGGAAATATGGATGATATAACTTGTAACCTGCAGTGTTTTTAGTTATTTATATTTCCGATATAGCGGACGATTGCTGCACGCAACTGTAATCGATGGGTTATAAGAGACTTAAAGTTTCAGAGATACAAGTGTATATATAATATAATTCATGGATACTGCCAGTGCCAGTAAATTAATAAACATTCATTCAGTAATAGTATATATCAAAGGGAAGTCAATCATGCGCTAGCTATTTGCCAGTAGTTCAGTCTTTACGTCATTAACATTCCCGTTATTTCTCTACACTCCCTGGAGTAGAGAAATAATAAGGATTGGATTTTTGCTTCAATGTCTTATTTGAATGTCTCGAGTTTACGAATAGGGAACTTGCCCAAAAAATAAACTTACAACAAAAAAAAACTTCCAGAGATACAAGCGATTAAACCTGCCTGATTTTACCTACTCCTGAAACATGACGTCAGACCTTGAATACTAGCGTCTAGGTAACACCCCATAAATGTAGTAGAAAAAGACGGCACTTTATTTAAATATGATTGTTTTGAAAAGTTACCATAACTTTGTCACCAACAAAGACCAAAAACGGCATATTCAAAGAGCTTTACGTTATGTACTAATTAATTGTTTCCAAGGGTGTCATCAACTGTTTTGTTTTTTTTTTTCAAGTTACTGTGTTAATAATATCAATTATACAATAGTACATTAACTAGAGGTTTTAACTTCGTAATAATGTCATATGAATTAGATTTCGGTCATTTTTGGCAACGGAATAGTAAATGCATCAAAGAAAATATATTGTGCGGGGGCTTGCTAATTTATAGGGGGTGGACGCCACTCTTTTTTACGGAGGGCATCTAAAAAAGAAAAGCAAAAACATTGGAGCTGCAAGGGGATCAAAGGGCATAGCAGGATAAGCATGTGTTAGGTGCCCCCGCACCAATCGGGTCGAAATTTTTAGCACAAGTTGATAGTAGTGTTAGATAAAATTTCCCAAAATATTATTTTTGGAAAACCATTTTTACGGGAGTTTTGGTGGTAAAAAGAAAAATAGAAAAATTTTTTTTTCTCGAGAACGGATAAACCGATTTTCATGAAAAAAATATATGTTATATATGTTATACCTTGATGGTGCAAATATGGGAAAAAAATATTGAGTCCATTTGTCGAAAAAAAGTGGTGAAAAAATTTTTTTTAAATAAAAAGAAAATTTTTTAGGGGATGTTCTAGAGGCACACCCACCATTTTCTTCCAAATAAATGCTTATATGCCCCTTTAAAACATATCCAATTTTCATAGCGATCGGAAGGGTACAACATACTCGAAATTGATAATCATTGGCAGACTGCGGGGGGCGCGTAGTCTATGAAATAAGACGACTTTTTTGTAAATATTTCGTGCAAAGACGAGATTACCTTCTCCTCCTCGTTTTCGAGGGTGCTGAACACGATGCAAGTGGTGGGAGAAGTTTTTGACCGCCGCAACTTTTTTGAAAAATTTTTTCAAAATAATTTTTTTTTTTATGGGATGTTCTCGAAGAATGAAGACTAAGAGACATCTCATCAATATAGAGTAACCTGATTCGTGAGAGGCAAGAGGACTCACGCAAAAAAGTCAGCCCGAATTGTGAGAGGCAAGGGAACTTAAAATAAACAAGCGCTCCGACTAGTTAGAGGCAAGGAGACTCACGATAAATAAACACCCCGACTCGTGAGAGACAAGGGGACTCACAATAAACAGGCACCTTCACTAGTGAAAGGCACTGTACCTCCTCGTAGTGGACTTTGAAAACTAGTTCTTTTGTAGGCTGACTGCAGATGTCATCATTGCAAAATCTTCAGATTTTCAAACTAGATTTTGTTTGACCGCACAGTTGACGTCAGAGAATTTTTGCGCCACACTTCTTGAAGTTTGATACTGATTTAAATACTAGGGTTGTAATGGCCGCCAGTGACCGTGGTAGTAAGATGTAGTAATGAACCGCTAGTCTATGTAATAAAGGCAGAATTAGTGTAAATATTTCTTGCAAAGACGAGAATACCTTCCTCCGTCCGTTTTCGACGGTGTTGAATACGATGCAAGTGGATGGAGAAGTTTTTGACCGCCGCAACCTCCTAAAACGGCCATCCCTCTTATGGATCCCTGTATGTTTTCTGTATGAGTCTGGGGAGTGATTTATCAACGGGTTATACTTGAAATAACATGGAAGATGGTTATAGAGTAAGTTGAGTCCAGACAGCAGGCCAGGGGATTAATTAAACCCTTCCGAGGAGTGGAAAATCATTTTTTATCAAATAATTCGGGTTCAAACGCGTTTCCCTCGTGTTTGGGATCGCTGATCATGGGAAAAATATTCATTTTTAGCTCCAACCCCTCTTCATCTCTCAAACGGTGAGTGAAGGGTGATTTCTGCCCGTTTGAGGGGTTGGAGCTAAAAATGAATATTTTTCCCGTGACCAGCGACCCCGAAAATGGGGTATACGCATTTGAACCGAATCATTTGCTTACTTACTCTATAACCCCCTTCCATATTATTTCAAGTATAACTCGTCGATAAATCACTCCCCAAACCCGTTTATATATGAAAACATAAAGTGATCCATAAGAGGGATGGCCATTTCAGGAGGTTGCGGCGGTCAAAAACTTCTCCCACCACCTGCATAATCTTCAGCACCCTCGAAAACGAGGGGGAGAAGGCAATCTCGTCTTTGCACGAAATATTTACAAAAAAGTCGTCTCATAATGCTTCATTACATAGACTACACGCCGCCCGCAGTCTGCCAATGATTATCAATTTTGAGTATGTTTTACCCTTCCGATCGCTATGAAAATTGGATATGTTTTTAAGGGGCATATAAGCATTTATTTGGAAGGGTGGGTGTGCCTCTAGAACATCCCCTAAAAAAATTTTTTTTTTATTTTGAAAAAATTTTTTCACCACTTTTTTTCGACAAATAGACTCAATAATTTTTTCCCACATTTGCACCATTAAAAGCCATAACATATATTTTTTTCATGAAAATCGGTTTATCCGTTCTCGAGAAAAAAATTTTTTTTCCATTTTTCTTTTTACCCCCATAACTCCCGTAAAAATGGTTTTCCAAAAATAATATTTTGGGAAATTTCATCTAACACTGCTATCAACTTGTGCTAAAAATTTCGACCCGATTGGTGCGGCGGCACCTAACACATGCTTATCCTGCTATACCCTTTTGGGAAGAAAAGATTCTATGTAACTTTTCATATAAATTGATGGAAGTTATAATGACTAGAAAATTGAAATTTTTAGCTTGAAAAAAGTTATTTCAAATAGGTTTTCGTCAAATAATTCGAAAGGTATTGAGAAAAAACATGCTAAAGACAAATAAGATAGCTACTAAATTGAAGATGAATTTCATTTTTTTCTAATATCTGTAGAGTTAATGGCTTTGGAGATCTGGAAGTATAAAGGTGGCGTCCGAACATCTATAAGACGAAGCATTTGGTTTAAATGTTAAATATCTCAGAAACTATGCCATATACGTTAAAAATTCTGAGAATCAAAATGAAAGTTTATTAATTAGGCTTTCAAATGATTTTGGTTATTTCTATAGCATAAAAAACAAAAAAGTTATGACAGAAACAGTGTGCATTTTCACATTTCTTTAACAAAAACGCCACCATTTTGTTAATGTAAGTAGTCGGTAGTTAAAAAAAATATATTCCCATATACTGTTTTTTGTTAATATATATTATCACCTCAATTTTTTTCGTCTGCTCACAGCGCTTGCTTTAGAAAAAAGTTGCATTTTAAACTGTAAAAGGATTTTAGAAAAAATGCAACATTTTTCTTTCTTTGCAAATATATCAATGAATATTAGTTTTAGCGAAAAAATGGTGGACATCAAAAATTAAGCTTATAAACTGAGAATGAATTTGTTTTAGTTATATATGTGTATTGAATTTACGGTTCCGGAGATATTTAAATTTATAGATGGCATCCAACCGTTTTTAGGATGAAGTATTTAGTTTAAATGTTGAATATTTTAGAAATTGAGACACTTCCATAAAAAATTCTGAGCAACAAAATTGAAGATAACTAATCAATCTATAGGATGATTTTTGTTTTTCCTACATCATAAAAAATAAAGAAGTTATAGCCAATACAATGTGCGTTTTCACGTTTTCTTTATCAAAATGTCGCCATTTTGTTATTGTAATTGCCCAATAATTAATTTTTTTTTCAAAAATGCAGCTTTTTGTTAATATATAAATCACCTATATGCTCATTTTTTTGTCCGTTTAAAACATTTGTTTTAGAAAAACATTTCCATCCACCATATTAGAGCCGCCATTTTAAAATTTTTAATTTTGACTTCAGATTCATAACCAGTGATCCCAAAAACATAACCATCCTACGTTTCAAAAATATATCAGTAATACTTTTTCAAATATTGAATATTTAAGTATAGGGGTGGTTTTTATCCCTCAAGAGTAAGAGTAAGTATCCGGACCATATAGAAACGACTACTACAATAATAGCCCATAGAGGACAATCATTACATATGAATTTATTCCGAAATTTTACATATTTTTTACGTCTAGGTACACTTCTGTGCAATAAAATCCCGCACACCTATTTTTCGCTATATTAAATCATTCTTTATTTATTTGTCAGTGTCAGTGTCATATTTTCGAAATGCCGAAATTATCTGAACATGAAAAAATTTTAATTATCTCTAAAATTGAAGAGGGATGGTATATCAGAGCAGTTGCTAACCATTATCACTTAAACACAAGTACCGTTATGAGTGTGAAGAAAAGGTGGGAGGAGGAAGGTATCATAAAGAGAAAAGACGGTTCAGGCCGACCGAGAAGTACAAATCTCGCTCAATATGAAGCGCTCCTTGGCTATTTGAGGGAAAATCCGTTTCAAACAGCAGTAGACGCTGTGTCCATGACAAATTTTCTAGCATCGAGGTCAACAGCTAGCCGAAGGATAGGAAAATCGGAATTAAAAAACTGTGTAAGTGCCAAGAAGACCACTATATTAACAGAAGAACATAAGCAAGCCCGCATTCTGTTTTATTTAAATTGTCTATCGCCCGTTGGAGTTTTGGAACAATGTGTTTACCGATGAAAAAGTGTTTCCGTCTTGTAATGACGGACATATTCGAGAGTACCGTCCTGCTAATACCAGGTTTCACGAACGCTAAGTGTCTCCGCGGAACCGGTCCGGGTCGATTTTCTGTTAATGTTTGGGTATGGATAAGCGTGTATGGCCCTGGTGTAGTGTGGCGTATCATGGGCAGTGGTAGATTTAATGGACAGGTTTATAGGGATATTTTGAAAAACGTTATGCTTCCTTCGGTGGAGCAATTATATCCAAACAACACATTCATTTATCAACAAAACAACTGCCCTATTCATACTGTCAGGATAATTACTCAATGGTTTGGGAACAATAATATTGACAAACAGAATTTTTTTTCTCAAACTTAAAATCTCGACGTTTCATGACATTCTAAAGCTATTTGAACAATAAAAATTTTCAATTTTTTTTTTTGTCGTTTATATATTTCCACTGGATGTGGAAGTAAAATTATCACAGGCAGACACGTCCAGAACAGCCATGCAGAAAACCGATTTTTAATATTTTGACCTTTCAGAATCTGACCTTATCTCGGACACAATTTTTCAATGTCAATTTTACTTTCACATCCAGTGGAAGTATAGTAACGACAAAATTTTTTTTTTAAAAATGCATTGTTCAAATAGGCTTAGAATGTCATGAAACGTCGAGATTTTAAATGGGCACAGCAGGATAAGCATGTGTTAGGTGCCCCCGCACCAATCGGGTCAAAATTTTTAGCACAAGTTGATAGTAGTGTTAGATAAAATTTCCCAAAATATTATTTTTGGAAAACCATTTTTACGGGAGTTATGGGGGTAAAAAGAAAAATGGAAAAAATTTTTTTTCTCGAGAACGGATAAACCGACTTTCATGAAAAAAATATATGTTATGGCTTTTGATGGTGTAAATGTGGGAAAAAATTATTGTGTCCATTTGTCGAAAAAAGTGGTGAAAAAATTTTTTCAAAATAAAAAATAATTTTTTCTTAGGGGATGTTCTAGAGGCACACCCACCATTTTCAAAATAAAAGCTTATATGCTCCTTTAAAACATATTCAATTTTCAAAGCGATTGGAAGCATACTCAAAATTGATAATCATTGGCAGACTGCGGGCGGCGCGTAGTCTATGTAATGAAGCACGACTTTTTTGTAAATATTTCGTGCAAAGACGAGATTACCTTCTCCCCCTCGTTTTCGAGGGTGCTGAACACGATGCAAGTGGTGGGAGAAGTTTTTGACCGCCGCAACTTTTTTGAAAAATTTTTTCAAAATAATTTTTTTTTTTATGGGATGTTCTCGAAGAATGAAGACTAAGAAAAGTCTCATCAATATAGAGTAACCTGATTCGTAAGAGGCAGGAGGACTCACGCGAATAAGTCAACCCGAATTGTGAGAGGCAAGGGGACTCATAATAACCAAGCACCTCGACTAATGAGAGGCAAGGGAACTTACAATAAACAAGCGCCACGACTAGTTAGAGGCAAGGAGACTCACGATAAATAAACACCCCGACTCGTGAGAGGCAAGAGGACTCACAATAAACATTCACCTTCACTAGTGAAAGGCACTGCAACCTCCTCGTAGTGGACTTTGAAAACTAGTTCTTTCGGAGGCTGACTGCGGACGTCATCTTTGCAGAATCTTCAGATTTTCAAACTAGATTTTGTTTGACCCCACAGTTGACGTCAGAGAATTTTTGCACCACACTTCTTGAAGTTTGATACTGATTTAAATGGGAGGTTTGTAATGGCCGCCAGTGACCGTTGTAGTAAGATGTAGTAATGAACCGCTAGTCTATGTAATAAAGGCAGAAATAATGTAAATATTTCTTGCAAAGACGAAATTACCTTCCTCCGTCCATTTTCGAGGGTGTTGAACACGATGCAAGTGGTGGGAGAAGTTCTTGACCGAAAACCTCCTAAAACGACCACCCCTCTTATGGATCTCTTTATGTTTTCTATACGGGTCTGGAGAGTCATTTATCAACGGATTATACTTGAAATAACATGGAAGATGGTTATAGAGTAAGTTGAGTCCAGACAGCAGGCCCAGGGGGTTAATTAAACCCTTCCGAGAAGTGGAAAATCATTTTTTATCAAATAATTCGGGTTCAAACGCGTTTCCCCCGTAAAAAACTACACCTTTTGGGAGGGTTTAATCAACCCCCTAGGCCTGCTGTCTGGACTCTACTTGCTCTATAACCCCCTTCCATATAACCCGTTGATAAATCACTCCCCAAACTCGTTTATATATGAAAACATAAAGGGATCCATAAGAGGGATGGCCGTTTCAGGGGGTTGCGGCGGTCAAAAACTTCTCCCACCACCTGCATCGTGTTCAGCACCCTCGAAAACGAAAGGGGGAGGTAATCTCGTCTTTGCACGAAATATTTACAAAAAAAGTCGTCTTATAATGCTTCATTACATAGACTACGCGCCGCCCGCAGTCTGCCAATGATTATCAATTTTGAGTATGTTGTACCCTTCCAATCGCTTTGAAAATTGGATTGTTTTAAAGGGTATATAAGCATTTATTTGGAAGAAAATGGTGGGTGTGCCTCTGGAAGATCCCCTAAAAAAAAATTTTTTTATTTTGAAAAAATTTTTTCACCACTTTTTTTCGACAAATGGGTTCAATAATTTTTTTCCACATTTGCACCATTAAAAGCCATAACATATATTTTTTTCATGAAAATCGGTTTATCCGTTCTCGAGAAAAAATTTTTTTTTCATTTTTCTTTTTACCCCCATAACACCCGTAAAAATGGTTTTCCAAAAATAATATTTTGGGAAATTTCATCTAACACTACTATTAAGTTGTGCTAAAAATTTCGACCCGATGGGTGCGGGGGCACCTAACACATGCTTATCCTGCTATGCCCAATTTGAGCGAAAAAAATTATTCTGCCTGTCTGTAACTTTTTTGTGCGCACGTTTACTCTGGAACCGTTTGAGATATTGACTTGAAATTTGGTACACATATATACTTTAACGAGATCTAGAACTAGATTATATTTTCATCTTGTTCGGTCGAAGGATTGGGGGGTAAATTGGGGTAAATTTGTGGTAAATAGGTAAATCAAGCAGGTAAGAGTCCATAAAATTGGTATTTAGTATATATAAGAAAAGCTAAGGTTTCAAACAAAAATTTGGCATCAGCCACCCCCATTACCACCCCCACCCCATTATTAAAGTGGATGAAAAAAAATTGTGATTTAGTGTGTGTACAAGAACCAGAAACCTCAAAATATGTTTTTACTTCATCCACCCCTACTACCACCCCCACCCCACTACCGATGTGGGGTATCGTTTTATGGGTTTTTGGGGTAGAGGATTTCAAATATTATATTATTAAAGTTCCATAAACAATTATTTCCAAATACAAAATATTTTCGTTGTGAGTAACTTGGATAGAAAATCTGGATGTAGAAGTAGTGATTACTTGGGCAGCGGTTTTTACGTTTGTTATAAATCGAAATCATTAAGTCATTAACATTCTTCCTCGCATTTTTCCAAATACCTTACTTATGACATTTCACAATCAATGTCACTTTTATATAACCTATATGATAATAAAAAATCTAAATTCCAAAAAGACTGATTCACATCACTTAATATTAGTAAAAACTGTATTACTTGATTTTTCAAGTGTACGGGATTTTATTGCACAGAAGTGTACTATACTACAATATTATACTGTAAAAATAAAAAGTGCGACGCCGTTTAAATTGAAGAGACCTTATAATTAAATACCTATTTTAAGAGCCTGTTTACAAAAACTTCTTTTTTTATTACACGATTTGGGTTGCAGTGATTATTTGTTATGTTAATGTTCTAACTGTTTATATAATATAAACCTATACCTTGTTATTAAAATGCACCAAAAAGAATAAAATAAATATTACATATTCCCATCAGTTTATCAATAGTGCTTAACTGACCTAAAAGCTTGTCGCGAATATATACAGTATCGGCAAGCGTTTGATTAGGTACGCAATAAGAGCAAGCGAGAGCGAAGCATGCAATGATGTAAATTAAGGGGCGTGTCACACTTTGCTCTGCTAAGGTACTGGTAGACGCCTTTATTGTGGGCGGTCGGTTAAGTCGTTGAAACTATGCAATACTTAATCCAGGACTTTCCGATACTGTATATTAAAATAATGGTATTTCTTTGGAATTAAGCTCGCGACAGGTTTTTAGATATTTACAATGTTATAACATTGCAACATTGATAAAAAATTATTACCTTTTTAGTGCATTTTAATAAAAGCTTGGTAGCTTCATAAGTTTATATGTATAAACAGTTAAACGTTAACATAATAAATAAACTAGTGGAAGCATTATACTCTTCGCCGATTTACTTTTTATATAATTGTTACACAATCTATAGGATACTCTTCGCATTTTTCTTGTAAATAATGTTAATTTTTGGACATTCTAAATTTTGTGATACCAACTTTGTTGTGAAAAAAAAAATATATGAAAAAAAAAATCACGATGTGAGGGATCGCACCCGGGACCCTTGGATTGCGAGACGAAACTCTTGCCGCTACACCACCATTTCTTGTTACTAAAATTGTTAATGAGTGTAATATATACTATTGGAAAATTTATTGTGATTATTAGGAAACACACATTAGTAAAATATATTAAAAAAAAAAGTAGTGATAGGAAATAACATTTCGCAAGGTTTCTATTTATTACAAACCATAAAAAAATGAAAAAATATTTTTTTAAATTTTAAATTATTAATAACTTTTTTATTTACCAATCTATTCTGTTAAAAAACAATAGGGTTCTTCCTCTAGCTAACACTAAGTTACTCTCCAAATTTCAATACAATCGGATTTTTCTTTCTTGAGTTATCGTGCTTACAATAAACGTGACGGACGGACAGACGGACGGACAGACGGACAGACAGATGCACAGACGGACATTTTGAAAGTTGTTCAGAATTCGTTCACTAACATAACGATATAAAAATTTTTTCTCTACGAGCGATATTTATTGATTTAGAAATGTGCCGATCAAATACAATATACTCTTCGTTTTTGCGAAGAGTATAATAATTGCTGCAACCCAACAAGTAAATATTGTCTATTCTAACCTACAAACTATAATTAACGTCACTATATAAACGTCACAACACACAGAACTTCTATCACAACGCTTGTGCCATGATGGGATCAATTGTTAGAGGGTGTTACCTAGAATTTTCAAGGTGTGATGTCACAGCGCTTTTCGCGAGGATCTCAACTTTAAATATTTATTGCAAAGTAAGTACTGCGATTTAAGAGCTGATATTTGGTGTAGCGTGTTTTTATACATAAACACACATTTTAATGAAATTTAAAAAATGGGCCAGTTCCCTATTCTAACTCGGTGGGGAACGTTGAAAAACTTGAAAAAGGAAAGAGGCGGCAAAGAAACGCAAAATCGTGTGTGGTTTGGTTCCATTATGTTCTACTTTAAAGTAACTCCAAGAGAAGCAAAAAATGATCAAATTCTACGTAAGTCAAAACAAATTCTAGTCTTAATAGTTCCTAAATATCCCAATTTTTTGTCTTTTTTTTAATACCCTCATCTCTAATAATCACACGTAAAGCTAAGTTAAAGTGCACTCAGTTCTACAGAACAAATACTACTGTTTACAGATGAAAGTACTGGGCATCAGCTGAATAGTTCCCAAGATATGTCCTCTCAAAAACCATTTTTCGACCGTTTGCATCTTAAGTTTGAAATTTTCCGAAATTAACTCTTTTTAAATGCATCGAACGTAAAAATGTGTAAACTGAAATAAAAACTGACAAGATTCTGTGCAAATCGGTGAAGAATAATGATCTTTTTATAATACTACGCAATGTCAAAAACTAGTGGGGGGGGGGGCTAGGGGAAACTTTATCCCCATGATGTGGCGCCCCTGCTGTAGATAAAAATCCATATTTCATTTTTATTTGCAACTTCTTTAAACCGCCTTTTAAACGAATGCCCTCTCCGCAAAAAATGGGTACGCCACTGGCAGATAGAAAGCGATTAGAACTATTTCGTAATTTTTCACATATTTTTACAAACCGGACAGATAAAATCCAACATAAGTATAGCTCTTACGATCAATGTTGTCCCGTTATAAGGTCCAGTCTCTGAAAATAATCTCATGTCTGCATTACTTAAATACTTACACTTCGGTCCATTGACATATTTCTTTCACAATCTACTTTCATTATTATAAGAAAATCGAGCATGGTATAAACACGCACGAGAGATTTACTAAGAGGTATTTTCTTTCATGGGCAATGAGTTTTTCATCAGTGGAATAGCTGGATTTTTCGCAAAGTAAATGACTGTTTCCTTCCTCGTTTCGTCCTATACTCATGGTCAGAGAAGTCAGCGGGCGCGTTGTTAGGGCACTATAATCGTTAAAAGAACCTTCTCGCTCGTTATGCACGCACAAGAACGCACCAGTGAGACCCTTAACCTTCAGGAGGTAATTGTATTCTAATGCTGCAGGAAATATTTTTAAAGGGGAGTAGAATTTTGTTAAGGGATGGCGTTATTATTTAAATTGGGATTCCAGTTAATTGCTGAAGGTTTCTTATGTTACTTAAATTAAAAATAGATTTATTAGAAATAATAATATACAGGGTGGGGCAATAGTGCGTCGGACTTCGATATCTCGAGTTCTACGATTTTAAATAAATTAAAAAAAAATTAAGTAAACTAGATAAAAAAAAAGTCTGTAATCGAAAATTATTTTCGAATATACAGGGCGAGCCAAGACGAAATTACAGGAATAAGTGCCTTTTTTAAATGGAATGCTATGCTTATTAGTACACTTTATGAAGCCTCTTTCTAGACCTTATTTATTCCTATATTATTATTGACTCCCAACCACTTGGATGTAACGATTTTTTTTGTTGAAATAATGGCCATCTGCAGATGCATATTGAAAAAATCACCAGTCACAATTATGGGTTTTAAAAAAAACTTGTGTTACTTTAGTTACGAGACATCTAATTAATAATCTTGAATCATTTTTACTTCCCAAAATGTAGTACAGGGTAGCAAAAATTATTTTTAAATTAGGAAATTTTTAAATTGAATTATTTCAATTTTTTCAAATGGAATACCCTGTATATTTTTCGACGATGTGATGTAGAAATGAAAAACGAAGATTTTTTTGTAAGTACTTCCCTATGGGTAATTGCAACCATTTTCGTTTTATTGAGCAATAAGTACAAAATTCAAGGATAAACTTAAAAAATAGAGATTTCTTCAAATAATTCATTAGAAAAAATCATAATAAGTTCTCCACATGTTGTCCATTTTGAGACGCCTTTATGCAATTTTGAAATGAGGCCATTTAGTGGGACCATTTCTTCCAATCCATTGAAGTGGGTAAATAGTATTTCACTGGTCCCTTACTGTAATAGTTTTTTTGTAATATGTACCTTAAAATTACCATTACACCTTCTCAACATCATCTTCATTTTTCAGACACTATACGTTGTAGAACAAGGAAGAAGGTAATTTGAGAAGGTATTATTGCTGTGTCGTCTACGTGTTGAATACAAAAACCGCTGCCCAAGGAATCACTACTTCCACATCCAGATTTACTATTACCCAAGTCTCTCACAACGAAAAAATTTTGTATGTGGAAATATTTGTTTATAGTCCGGGGTCCAAGCACTCCAAAATCAAGATGACCTGTTCCGACATGACGTACAAATGTTGATACCGTGCGTGTAATTTCCTATTAGGCATGTACATTCACGTAGCGCGAGAAATATGACAACACCGGCAGCCGTAAATTCGTCCATCGGTAGAGCATTCCAGCTCTGTTATTTCATTTCAGCCAGCTGGCACACGCGATGTTGTAATTCTACTCCCCATGCCTAGCCCGCGACTACACACACGGTATAAGTAATGAAGAGAGCATTACCTGGGGCACCAGAAAACACTTGTCGGATTAATTTTTGCTCTTGCGCAACTTCAGAAATCGCAAGAAAAATGGCGGATTGATAATTACAAAATTATGTTTTACAATGGTTATTCTCCGTTAAAACAAAAACTATGTAACCTACCGATCTGATTTTTGGTATGTATACTCAAAAGATATACGTGATTCTAACTAACCTAGTGGTATTTTTGAAACGAATATTTTTTTTGGAAAAAAATAATTAAAATCAAAAGGTTGATATTTACGTTCTAAAAATTTCGATATGCGGACAACTATGTTAAATTTATGAAATTCTTATATACAATTGCTTACCAAATATAGTCCATATATTGAAAAAGTTTTTTTAAAAAAGATCCTGTCGATAACGTATACAGTTTTTTGTTTATGATTTTTTTATTAGGCGCGTAATTATGCATCATTAAAATAAAAATAGTCTACACGATAATTGGCACAGTGTAACAGTAAAAAGTACTATATTGTTCAATATAATTGCAAATTTGAATTACTTTATGTTAATAATACAACAAAACGAATGAAAGTAGTAGTCGGGCGTTGCCGATTGCGGCCACTCATTTAAAAAAATAATAATCGATACAAAGTGAATTGTGTGTTCGTGCAAAATGTTAATCAAATAGGTATTCGCAATTGGCCATGCCCGAGTACAACTTCTACTCGTTTTTATATTGTTTAAGAAATAAAACATTAGTGAGAAATATTATTTTAGGTATTTAGCATATTTAATAGAAAGCAAAAAGGGAGATATTTTAAATAAAACATTAATGTTGTATATTATGTAATTTTTGTGTATAACATTTTAGTCAGAATCACTATCATTATAAAATGCTGCATATTGCTTTTTCCCTTAAAACAATTTTCAGGAAAAGCAGCACACGAGCACGCAACTGAATACCACTCACAAGAACATTTTGTGTCGCATTTTATTTTACAGTTGCACTTTTTAATTTAAGTTCAGATAAACTTTTTTTTGTCGATATTATCGGTACCAGCTCCTGATTTCCAATTCTGCATCCAAAAGTTTGTGCAAGAGGTAATTTGGATGACGGTTCACAACACTGTTTTAAAAAAAGTAATATTTGCAACATGTTGTTGAAAAGCGTCTTCCGTCGGTGGGAGGGAGCGTAAATCACTTATTAAAAATTATTTTACCTTTCAATAATTTTCAAACGTATACAAATAATACATTTGTAAAGTTGACGTGTATATACATTGAAAATATTTGCAAAAAACTGATGTGTGGGATGTAAGATGAGTAATGGAATACATTAAGACAGATTTTGGAATTTTTCTCTGTTTGCCTGCTTGTCTGTTTGAACGCGCATCACGCAGAAACTACTGAACCAATGAGGTTCATCTAAGCTTGGAGTAATATTTAGTTCTTATTTCATCAAAATCGGCCTAGACTAAGCCAAGTTTTATGAAAATCGGTCTAGTAGAACAGGAGATACAGCTTGATCTCTACAATAAGCGTATTTGCACGGCATAAACTTTTAAGATTAAACTTCTGTAATATTCCAGAAAATTCGAGAGTACTCTGGAATATTCCAGAAAATTTGTGAGTTTTCTGAAATATTCCAGAATGGTGATTCTACCTCAAACGTCGTTTATAAAGAAGCCTTTTAGTCAATTTCAAAATTCCACGCGAACGTAACCGCGGGCATAGCTAGTAAATAATACATATGAACCGCAAACAATAATCAATCGATTTAAACAATCAAACACAAATAATTTTTATAATGTTAAAATGTTAAGACAAATAACTTCACACTATATACATAAGTACATACGCCTAGTAAACATAAACATACCAGCTAATTCCACTGTAAACTGTTTTCATGCGCTTTATGAATTTTAGGAGAGCTGTCACCTTTATTACATGCGCCGCATCATGCACCCATTTTAAAAATTCACAACTCGAATACTATATGCAATATCAACTTAGTTCTTGTCTTAAAAACATTTTCAATATTGGGTATGTTTGTTAGCATAGTTTATACACAAAAAATTTAAAATTGAAGTACTTGCTCGTATGTTGAAATTCTTACTACAATATTTTATAGTTACAGATTTCATATTTTTTTCCCAAAAAAACTAAACATATTTAAACAGTGCCATCGAGCCTCATCCAAGCGCTTATGTCTTTAGTGTATACTATAACAAAATTGGATGGATAGCACTCATAGTTTCTTTTACAGGACGTGTTATGTATAAAAAAACATTTTTTTAGGAATTATCATTTCGTCTCTTTTCTTATCATTTAAGAAGTTATGCAAGAGCTGATAAGAATCCGACAAGTCATTTCTGGTGTCCTATATAACCCTTTTTGCAAATCTGAAGTTGAAAAATGTACGTCATGTCGGAACAGGTTACTTGGAATTTAGAGCGATTTCGTACTGTTGGACCCCAGACTATTATGGAACTTTAATAATATAATATTTGAAATCGTCTACCCCAAAAACCCATAAAACGATATACCACATCGGTAGTGGGGTGGGGGTAGTGATGGGGGAGTGGTAGGGGGGATGAATGAAGTAAAAAATATTTTGTGGCCTTTGGTTCTTGTACACACAATAAATCACCCCCTTTTATAATGGTGAGGGTAGTAATGGGGGTGGCTAATACCACAAATTAATTTTAGACATTAGCTTCTTTTGTATATACTAAATACCAATTTTATGGACTCTTACCTGTTTGATTTACCTATTTACCCCCATTTATCCCAATTTGTCCCCCAACCCTTCAACGTAATAAGATGAAAATCTAGTTCCAGATCTCGTTAAGATACACACGTGTACCAAATTTAAAGTCAATATCTCAAACGGTTCCAGAGTAATCGTGCGTACAAGAAAAAAGTTGCAGACAGACAGACAGAACGACAGATATAATGTTTTTTTTTGCTCAAACTTAAAATCTTGATGTTTCATAACATTCTAAGCCTATTTGAACAATTTTTTTTTTATTTTCGGTCGTTACTATACTTCCACCGGATGTGGAAGTAACATAGTAGAAATAGAGAGAGTAGAAGTAGAAAAATAAATCTTCACCTTTATGATGTAGTCAGTATATAACGTATCGAGTATGTTTTCTTCTTCACAAAAGTGTATCATGCGGATGCGATTATTCAAATGTCCGTTTCTCATATTGTGTATGAATAGTCTGTATTTCAGGAGAGTTGAAAATAAGTGTTTTCTTTGTAGTTACCAAATGTCCCGTAGATTAGCAGGGGCCAACAGGGGTTATTCGTAATTAAGACAGTCGTTAGGAATGGAAAAAAACTTTTGTCTCTTGGGAAGTTATAGCATTTAGAACCCATTATTTATTACTTAATTTAAGAAAACTTCAACATTGAACATCTGAATAACAGCTGTTAAATTACTGTTCTTGTAAATCCATTGTATTTCGACGTGCTTAACACGAATCAGGTGTCCCTTTAGCTCCATCACTCACCATTTTTCTGTAAATCGCAATAATAACTTTTAAAAAACCCTCATAATTTAGTTTATTTTCAGGATTTACTAAAAATTTGTGGGTGGTGGAGCTAAACGGACATCTGATTCGTATTCAGCACGTCGAAATACATGGAGGTTGCCCAATGGAGTCCCAGAAACATACAATTTTTTTCTTGTGTGTGCCTGTGTAATATATGAATATCACCGGATCCCCCGCCATTTTATAGAAAACCGCGTATGCAAATATATTAGAATAGAATAGAATTTATTTACATGTTCATTATAATTACAAAAAAGAAAAACATAATAAAACATGGTAAACGTATAAGTATAATTAGAATAGTTTTTAACCTTGAGATCATCGAAGATTTGCTTCTTGCGTGAAAATACAGGTCAATAACGGTGTTGTTGACTAATTCGTGTGTATTTACTTTGACATTTACCTATAAATAAGTAACAAAACTGAAACAACTAAAAAAATTTTGAAAACTAATTATATACCGGGTAACCTAGGAGATATGTAACACCCCGTAATATGTTTATTTAAAAAGATATTATTTTGAAATTTGGTAGGTTTATATAATACATGATTGTCCTTTTTCTAGTATAAACACGAAATTTTTTCCACTTCCGGTTTCACCGGCACCCTGCATATGTTTTTTTCCTATCTGATTGCACTTAAATTTCTATTTTCAACTATGTATAACAAAATGGCATTCGTTTTTAAAATGGCTGTTGAAAACCATTTTATTGCATTAAGTCAAGTTGGCTATGGTATGAAATGTAACGGTAATTAATACTTAGTGTGCTGCAATATCAAAAGAACCGTGGTACACAATTTTGTGTTTCATATTTGTTTTGTTCTAATCAGTAGACGAAGAGACTTTGTAGACTTTTTATATCAAAGAAAAATCTCTAGGCTAAATCCCCGAAATCATAAAAACTAAGATAGAAACACTAATTTTAAATTTGACCCATTTGTAAAATATTTATTCATCTTTCACTTTTACCCAATACAATTCATTCTTATATCTGATTTTACTTGCTTTTAAATAAAATTGTTTTCGAAGAATCTCAAAATGTTGGCCATTATTTTCCCTGCAGGGTCGAATTCTTGTAACAGTACCTCTAAGCACATTTTCTAACTATAATTCAGTAATCTCATTTATTGCTAACCTAACTCTCATTTCCAAGTCTTCCTTATTTTACAGTGGGGTTTTATAAACTATTTCCTTGAGATGGCCCCATATGAAAAAATCAAGTGGCGTAAGATCCGGTGACCTCAGGGGCCATCTAATTGGTAAAAGTGAAATATGAATAAATATTTTACAAATGGATAAAATTTAAAATTAGTATTTCTATCTTAGTTTTTATGATTTAGGGGATTTAGTCTAGAGATTCTTGTTTAATATAAAAATTGCACAAAGTCTCTTCGGCTACTGATTAGAACAAAACAAATATGACACACAAAATTGTGTACCAGTGTTCTTTTGATATCACAGCACAACAAGCATTAATTACCACTACATTTCATACCATAGCCAACTTGACTTAATGCAATTAAATGGTTTTCAGTAGCCATTTTAAAAACGAATGCCATCTTGCTATACATAGTTGAAAAGAGACATTTAAGGAGAATCAGAGAGGAAAAAAATATATACAGGGTGCCATTTAAAATAACAAAGTAGATGTCATTTCCGGTGAAACCGGAAGTGGAAAAAATTTCATGTTTGTACTAAAAAAAGGACAATCATACACTATATAAGTCTACCAAATTTCAAAATAATATATTTTTAAATAAACATGCTATGGGGTGTTACATATCTCCTGTGTCACCCGGTATACCCATATATACACATACACACACATACTTACATACCTATACCTGCATACCTATTCTACCCATACCTATCCCAATATATTAGATATATTGTTGTTTACACATTTCCATTGTTATTTAATTCCTTTTTTTTACGCAAACACATAAAAAAAATGAAAAGTGGGCTGTTTCTGGGACTCCATTGGGCAAGTCCCATGTATTTCGACATACTGAATACGAATCAGTGTCCGTTTAGCTCACCCACCAATTTTTAGTAAATCGCGAAAATAACCTAAATTATGAGTTTTTTTAGGTTATTTTCGCGATTTACAAAAAAAATGGTGGTGATGGAGCTAAACGAACACCTGATTCGTGTTCGGCACGTCGAAATGGGGGTCATCTAATGAAGTTCCAGGAACCGACCACTTTTTATTTTGTGGAGCTGTGTCATATTAAGAATAACTTCTTATTTTGTAATATGCGGATCCGCTGATATCCATTGCGCATTCCTAATCCCTACTTAGTGACAAAGGGCAATCGGCGTATTAAGTTGACTTTAAATCGGGCCACTTAATATATAAAGTTGCTACTGCCAGCACTAAATTTTAAAGAAAATTCAGAACTAAACCCCTGCTGCCATCTATTGACTTTTAACTTTAGTGCACTCAGAGCTGGGCACTACTTCAAGTAAAATAGTGTAAATTGCACTTCAATTATTTTTTACTTGAAGTATTTTACTTCAAATACCCAAAGAAATGAGTACTTGGTACTTGATACTTGCAGATATTTTAAAATAGTACTTAGTACTTATTAAACGAAATTACAGTACTTAAAGTACGTTATAATTTACTTCAAGTATTTAAAGTACTTGATCACTACTTCAGGTACCTTAGGTACTGCAAGTAACTTTACAGTCCAGTTGAAACCTGCAGAGACTGGTAAGGGCAGTTATTCGTTATTGCTAAATAGAGCATTTGCCTTTAGTTTGTATTAGACAGGCATAGTGTGAGGGTAATAAACATGTAGTCCTATATTGAGAGTGTTGATATTATGTGTTAATGTGTTCAGGTATTCTTTGGGTACCGAAACTACAAGTTTGAGAAGGTACCAACATTTTAAAAAGCACCAGTTTAGCCCGTTTTTGACCAAAAGTCCAATTTTTGGCCAAAAATCTGGAAAATGGACAAGCAGAAAATGTTGGCATATGGTTTTCCAGCAATGAGAATTGACAACAAAAATTTTTCGCTTGGTCAGAAAGTGTTATACTATTACTGCGTTCCAATTTTGGCCGCAATTGATGTCGCCGGTGCTGCCAATTGCACGGAGAAAAAATGTTGGCATATATCGAATGTTGATAGGCAATATACCCTCTTCAACTAGCACCAAGCCCCAAATTGTTATACTCTGTTTCACAATTGAATATTTTCTGGGACGGCTAGCGCCAAAACGGGCATGGAGGGAGGTCTAACTCACATAAGATAAAATATTCAGAGGAATATTTGCTAAAACATAACAGCAATGCCAACATGTTATATCCCAGGCCCCATACATCGAACTATCTCTTAGATTATAATATTCAAAAAATTTTGTCAAATCTGAAAAATTATTTAAAAATTTTTACTTTTAGTTATTTTAGAATACATTAATGGAATGGAATGTTATGTTTTTTAGGAGCAAAATTTTCTCATTTAGTAAATAAATAAAACAACTGTATCATTATTTAAATATACCCTAAATATAAAAAATATGTCAATATATAGAAATATTTAGACATAAAAATTGGTTTAGATAAAAATAACAAATTTAAAGTACTTGAAGTAGTTGAATGTACTTGTAAGTGTTTTACTTTTAAACAGTACTTGATACTTTATACAACAAGAAAATACTTGAAGTATTTAAATGTACTTGTTAGAATTAAATGACTAATTGAAGTGCACAAGTAGTACTTACACCCAAAATTGCAAGTACTACCGCTAAGTACTTGATACGTGAAGTATTCTGCTTTTTGAAAACTAATTGACAATTGATGCAACAAATACCATAACTAACTATTTGGTACTTGATACTTGCAGTAGTTTAAATGCGTACTTTGCCCAGCTCTGAGTGCGCTCTTGGGTAATGGGGCAAAGTAAGAGACAGCGAGGCAGCTTGGTGTCAAATCCAAGGCAAGCCAGGCCAATTATAGTGGTCACGTCACGTGGGTTTCGTATACTATCGATGTACTGGAGCGAATCTGGTGAGAAAAAGAGGAGTTTTTAAACCAACTTTTAAAAAAAAATTTTTTTTGACAATTCGGTTACACACGTTCTCTTTTATCACGTTATCAACTTAGTTCAGCTTAATCACACGGGGTGGCGGAGGCCTTTAAAATTCGCAAAAACACGTCTTTCCACGATAACTTTGTTATTATTGACCTGACGAAAAAAAAGTAAAATAAAAAATTGAAGATCTCACGGAAGCGCATAATCTGGTAAATTTTTTCAAATCGGACGGTAACTTTTCGTGAAAAATGTTTTTGAAAATACTCGTTTTTTTGCCCTAACACTAATACACAAAAAAGTAATTCCTTAATTTTTTTACGAAAAAAGAAGTTGGGATGAGATTTTTTTGAGGTAGGTGAAATAGATAAGAATTGATGGAGCCGGAGGATTGGGGTGGCGGGCCAATTAGGGGAGGGGAGGGAGGTAGGGAAAGGAAAATTATTCAACCCCCTCGAACTTTTTCCCTGTCGTGCTATTTTCAAAAACCAAAATGGAATTTGTTCGTTATTACGTCTAATATTTGACTGAATAATTTTTTTTATTTTTTTCAAATAAACAAACTTGTGAGAGGGGAAAAACCGTTTGCATTTTTTTTAAATGCGTTTTTGAGTACGAAGGAAAGGGCTCAGAAGAGAAATTTTACAGGTAAGCGAGATTTTTTTATCTTTAATTTAAAAACAAAATTATCGCAATCCAAGCAATAGGAAGGGAAGGAAGGGGCATAATGCGTTTGCGGGAATAAAGGATTAAGGAAAAGGGATGGGGACTTCGGAACTTATTCGGATATATAAATCTTTTTTCCATCTTAATATTTTATCAGTTTATCCTCCATCAAATATTAAACTTATTATAAATAATTATTTAACACCGTCACGAGTTTTCGCGGCGCATTTCTCTAGTTTTAGGTGTATGTTGGATAACTCAAAAACGGCACAATGTATTACTCTCAAATTTTTATCGTGTTATCACTATATATTTGTTAACATAATGTGTTAATATGTAGATCAAATTTTAATAATAGTGGTTGAATAATTCCTTTCCCTACCTCCCTCCCCTCCCCTAATTGGTCCACCACCCCAATCCTCTGGCTCCATCAATTCTTATCTATTTTACCTACCTCAAAAAAAATCTCATCCCCCTAACTTCTTTTTTTCGTAAAAAAATTAAGGAATTACTTTTTTGTGTATTAGTGTTAGAGCAAAAAAACGAGTATTTTCAAAAAAAATTTTCACGAAAAGTTACCGTCCGATTTGTAACATTTTAAATGCGAATTCCTCCGCCACCCCGTGTTATTAAGCTGAACTAAGTTGATAACATGATAAAAGAGAAGGCGTGTAACCGAATTGTCAAAATATATTTTTTAAAAATTTAAAATTTCGTTTCAAAACCAGATCCGCTCCGCTAATGTGTTACTGATCCATGAACAATTTAGCAAATTTTTATGTCTTTCTAGAACTATTGACAAGCTTTTTTTGATATTAATGATGGCCTGGAATGAAAAATAATTATTTTTAAAATCACTTTGTACCAAGTTTTTCTTTTTTTATGAGTAAAATATTTATATAAATTATTTTGTTTTATGTATAAAAACACCATTAACCCAACTTCAAAGAAGGCCGCGGAAACTTTCGTTGTACATATTTCAATATTAACCGAACAAAGCAGGTAACATACAAAAAGCTTATGTACACCATCTATTTCACAAATGTGCTTAAAATATAATATATTTGAATTTACGGCGAGAAAAATGGTAGTTTTCTAAAGTTTATACTCAAGAGCGGCTGCTGAGAGATAGAACTCCAGGAAATTGGATGGTAAAATTGCCGTTTTTACTGCTTCATTTATGTTTATTATACATATACTATATACATGTATTTACCTCACCTTATTGAAGATATAATGTTTCAACTTCAACGTCAGATTTTCCTGAATGCATAAAAGATTTATGTTCTTTTATAATCCTTAGTATTATTTACTATTAGTGATGTGTAATTCAAATTAAAGGTATTTGCAATAATAAAGTTACAAAGATTTTAATCAGAGTGTTTACTTTATTTGCTTCTTAAAGTTTTTTTATATGGTTCTTAGTGGAATCAAAAAATATTTCATGTACACAGTAACTGATAAATAAAAGAAGGGTATAAATATTTCCCATTTCCATAAAGTTTGTTTCTAGTTAAAAACTCAAAACTAAAATCCGATAAAAAGTAGGTGTCTAGTTCAGAAATTGCTGGTAGAGCCCTCGTATTTACCGACCATTTTAAAAAAAGTTACTCTGAAGAATGGAACCCAAATTTCAGTTATAGGCATACAATGGTGTAAAGATATCTCAACATCATTTTACAGTGAATATTATTAGTTCGTTGATCCTTTTTTTAGCAATAGTTTATCAGAAGAGTTGTTTTTTTTTCAGCAACGATTCGTAGTTGCTGATGGACTTAAGGATAGGATTTTGCAAAGCGAGAGGAAAATGTGCATTTATTTTTGATTTATTATAAACATTTAAAAAATCGTAAATGGTATAATCTTTAAAATAGTTTTAGATACTTCCCATTGCTCCAAGGAATACAACCATACACAGTTTTTATCATAAATTTTATATATTATAGTTAAATGGCATACTCTAATAATGAAATTAGAACTATTTTCATTGACAAACTACGATATTCAAGTACAATAGAAATTTACAATAAAAAAAATATAGTTGTATTCGTTAGAACAATAGCAATCATTTAAAACAGTTTTAAAGATCATACTATGTTTGGTTTTTTAATTATTTGTAATAAACCGAAAATAAACCCACATTTCCCTCTCATTCTGCAATATCTTATCCTTAAATTGCGAACTTGTACTATGTCAATACTAAAGCGGTCCATATTCTTGACTTTCATATTTTTTCCGGGACGCCTTCCAAATTCGGTCTGTTGGCTGAATTAAAAAAATTTAGCAAACGCGTTATAAAGAGAATATTCAGAAAACAATTAGTTTGCCCCAAGAACTTCTTGTTTGCTTAAATAAAGGAAAATTAAGGACATTATTAAATACAATCGTTTAAAATCTTACATTTGATTGTTATTTAAATATTAGTTTTAGAACTTATTTGACAAAGTTACTTAATAGTAATGGTAAATGTGAAAGGAAATTGTTGACAGCCTTTCGTAAGGATTCGCAGCACTTACTGTTTTATTTTTTATTATAATTATTATATAGTACAATACCTAGATGTAGAAAATTTCGGAAAAATCTCTTATGTAATGATAATCTTTCTTCGTGGGTTATTATCTCCGATTAAAGAACTTATATCTTGATACATAACAGGCTATCTTTTCACTATATACCTTGTTTGCTCCTAACATAGTCACATTATATGGGCATTAAAAAGAATAGATGAACATCACATCCCATAGGCAACAGTGGCGTTGTGTGTGTAGAAAATATGTAGAATGGTAAATCTTTTCATTAAAATGAATTATTGTAATTCCTGCATTACCGGCTTTTTATACAACGTGATGTAGGCATACGATATTACAGTAAGATAATACAGTAAGATAATACAATAAGATAAACATGTATTGGAAGTATATTAAAATTTAATTGCTATTCATTTTATAACTGTAAACTTCATCATGTTACGACTATGGAACGATCGATTTTCTTCTTTTCTAAATTGCTTTCTGCAAACGGCACAGCACTTAACCATTTTGCACTAAATATATTGTCACTAAACTGTGTAAATATGAATAAAGAATATTATTTAGGTATTAAGCAAATCACAACTTAAAATAAAAAGACTTCTTCACCACATTTTGATCGAAAAACTCTTATTAACATTAATGGCGGACACTGTCAAAAGTGTCAAACTGAGATTATGATAATCGAATTTACCGATCGTGCCCGAATCGGCCGCGAATAGATCGACTAGCCAATCAAGAACTTATGGGAAGAAGTGCCTTAGATTGTAACAGCAACATACAAATCAGTACAATTATGTATCTAGATATAAGTTCTTTAATCGGAGGTTATTATTGTAGTAAGAGGTATCATCTTCAGTTTATATGTAGTCCGGACACTTGCTCTTATCCTAAATTTAGATATTTAATATTTGAAACATAATTACTAATTTATTTTTGAAACATAGTATATTTACATTTTTGGGATCACTAATTACACAGGTCTGCGAATAATGTTGTTGGGCAGCTGAAGGTCATTTCCGAAGTAATTCGGAAGTAATTTTTTGCGCTGAATCCGAATAATTGGTCCATCACGTCGGGATTTTCAAATATCTGAGGTTAAGTACATAAAAATGGCTTTTTTAGCAACTTTTGAGTTATATACAGGGTGTTTCGAAAAGATTGGGACAACGCTTAGCCGTAGATTCTTGACATCAAAACAAGCCGATTTAACTCCAAAAGTAGCGGTCTAAATTTTTTCGTTTTCAAGATACAGGGTGGCAAAGTAAAAAAATTGTATTCGTAATTTGTCTCTATCTTGGGGACTATTATACGTATCTACTTCAAAGTTGGTAACGACATGTTTTTCAGGTCGCTAATTACAATTGTGATATTGCCGAAGCCAAATTTTATAGATGGCGCTAGTTACAGGACTTTTACGCGACACTTTAAGCCATAACTTTTTTGAGGTTAGGTTTTGGATATCGCCTTCTAGTATAATCGAAACGCAATTTAGTTTCCTAAAGAAAAGGTGTACTTGTTTAAACGCGATAAAATGCACACTTTCAGAGAAATACGCGATTTTCAACTTTATCACACCCCAGTTCGAGGAAAATCAATTGTACCTAAAAGCGGTTTCTTACCTAGTAGGTGTACGTCAAGTATGATGTCTTGAAATCGCCAATAGTACTTGTCGTAGATACGTATATAATATTCTCCAAGATAGAGACAAAATACGAAAACATTTTTTTTTTATATACCACTCTGTATCTTGAAAACGAAAAGAGTTAGACCGCTACTTTTTTGGGTTAAATCGACTTGTTTTGGTGTCAAGAGTCTACGCTAAGCGTTGTCCCAATCTTTTCAAAACACCCGGGGTGTTGAATTTCTTCGAACTGGTGTGTGACAAAGTTGTAAATCGCGTATTTCTCTGGAAGGGTGCATTTTATCGCGTTTAAACAAGTGCACCTTTTCTTTAGGTAACTAAATTGCGTTTCGATTATAATAGAAGACGGTGTCCAAAACCTAACCTCAAAAAAGTTATGGCTTAAAGCGTCACGTAAAAGTCCTGTAACTAGCGCCATCTATAAAATATGGCATCGGCAATATCACCATTATAATTAACGACCTGAAAAATATGTCGTTACCAACTTTGAAGTAGATACGTATAATAGTCTCCAAGAACCCTCTAGGGTTCTTTTGAGATTCCCTATAAACTAATAACATGTTGACGTCGTTGTGCGTGAACATTTTTCAAAGTCAAATAACAACAGAACAATATTTGTCAACCATTATTTCAATAACTGACAGATGCGACTATGCTAATTATTTGCAAAGGCTACTTGTTTGAGTCGTGATGATTGCGAATTTTTAATAATACTTTTATTTCACTTTGCTTATAATTTTTTAACGGAAAAAGATAGCAAACTTTTTTTTTACGAAATTTGTTCAGAAAAATTAGCTCTTTTTAAATATTCCAAAATATAGGTATGTTCCTGGGGAAAAAATTCGATGACGTCATTAATTCAGTTTGCAAATATGCAAAAAAATGCAAATTCGGCTAAAAATGGACCTTACTCAATCCCATTTAAGAACCTCTTTTCAGATTTTTTCTATCGTTTTTCCTTTTCTTATAATTGAGCTGAGGCATCGAGTTTCACTCACCCTCTACTAAAAATGACTAAATACAGCTTGCCTCAGGTATGCAGTCATTAATTTTTAAGGGTGCTAACTAAATTGCGTTTTGATTATAATAGAAGACGATGTTCCAAACCTAACCTCAAAAAAGTTATGGCTTAAAGCGTCACGTAAAAGTCCTGTAACTAGCGCCATCTATAAAATATGGCACCGGCAATATCACCATTATAATTAGCGACCTGAAAAATATGTCGTTACCAACTTTGAAGTAGATACGTATAATAGTCTCCAAGATAGAGACAAATTACGAATTTTTTTTTTACTTTGCCACCCTGTATCTTGAAAACGAAGAGAGTTAGACCACCACTTTTTGAGTTAAATGGACTTGTTTTGATGTTAAGTATCTACTGCTAAGCGTTGTCCCAATCTTTTCGAAACACCCTGTATAGAACTCAAAAAATTTTTCAGCTTATTTTTAATAAATTCATCATTTAGTACCATCCTTCCTCTTTAAAATAAGCTTTCGAATGCTCATCTACGATGTTTCCTCGCAAAGTTATAGCCATTTTAAGGTGACATAAATTTGAAACCATGATCGTCTACAACTCAACAATCTTAACGAATCGAGTTCCTTGGATGGTTTTCAAAATACTGCAAAACAGTGGCAACAGTATTGTCAGTATTGACCCTTTTAACAATTTTTCTTCCCTTTCGAGAAGAAAATGCGTCGTTATTTGCACGTAAATTGCGTACCAATCTTGCAAATATTTCTAAGCTTGGAGTAACACGTTCGGGGTATCTCTGGGCGTATAATTGAACTGCTCCTCTAGGGTTCTTTTGAGATTCCCCATAAACTAATAACATGTTGACTTCGTTGTGCGTGAACATTTTTCAAAGTCAAATGACAACAGAACAATATTTGTCAACCATTATTTCAATAACTGACGTCATTACTTCAGTTTGCAAATATGCAAATTCGGCTTAAAATGGATCTTACTCAATCCCATTTAAGAAGCTCTTTTCAGATTTTTTCTATCGTTTTCCTTTTCTTATAATAGAGCTGAGACATCGAGTTTCACTCACCCTGTACTAAAAATGACTAAATACAGGGTGTTTCAGGTATGCAGTCATTAATTTTTAAGGGTGCTATCTCAAAAATATTTAAAAAATTTCACCTACAAACTTTTTATGTGTGCTTTTTGTGATTGTCTTATCGAAATATACAGAAGAAAGATTGTAAGGCCGTAGGACCAACCGTTTTCGGAAAATATGAACCTAAAAAAACATATACATTCCAGGTCAATATATGAAGGAAACTGTTATTTTTTAAGGAATAAAATGGGGTGGTAGAGGGGAACTGACACGATAGAAATTTCTTTGTGTCCAAAATTTGCTTCAGCACGTCAAAATACTTCAGAAATGTTAGTTCGAAACTTTAGGACAAGACTTTTCTTTTGCGCTTTTTAGAGGAAAAAGGGGGAAGACACAAGATAGAAAATTTGTATGTCCAAAGTTGGCTTCAGCACGTCAGAATACTTCTGAAAAGTTAGATGAAAACCTTAGACCAAGAACTTTTTTTGTAGACCTGTATTATTATTCAAATGCCGCCACTGATAAGAACGTTATTTTATTCGTTTGAACAACAAGCACTATATTCCCCCATTCCCCAATTTCTAAATTATGTATTTTTTAGGATGACCACCCACTATATTGTTTATCTACCATGTACCATTTTCACTGGAAGTATATTCCACAACTAAGAAGCGCTGGTGGAAAATAATATTTGGATTGTAGTTGACACCATTACGCAGGAGGAAACCTGATTTTCTTTTATTGAAAGATATACAAACAAAGTAATTAAGAAACGACTGACGAAAATAACATTTGAAATGAAGTTGTTGATATTATCAGAAAGAAAATCTAGTACACTTTTAGTTAAAAAGTATATACGTATAGTGTGATCATTCAACAGAAAAAATACCGTGAATACCTTTACCTACGATCACTACTGTAAATAGTAAAAAACACACTACCTGCCATCTATGTAAGTTGAATTTTACATATTGTAAACAAAACGCACTGTAAACAAATCGCACGGTAAACAAAACGCACGGGACACGCAATTATAGGTGGCTTATATCGCTAAGGCTGGGTTAAAAAAAAAACAAATGCGCCTACGTAATTTTCAAACGCTGTCAAAACTGACATAATATTTGTTTAATAATATTGTTTACTAGTGAACTAAATCCAGATTTTACTAAATAAATAAATAAATATGATCGTAGGTAAAGTATAGTACATAATTCGAGTTATGAAGCAATTACGCACTCATGGAAATACGCACTCGCCGCTACGTGGCATTGTGGGTAACTTTTCCATTCGTGCGTAATATGCTTCTTACAACACTCATTACGTAATAACTATTACACATGTTTTACTTTAATTACCCTATATCTTAATTCAATACTTTTATCCAAATGAAATGTTTTGATTGGTTTTTGACAATGTGATTTTAGGTTGTAATGTATGTAGGAGTCATCAGATTAGGGCAACAATGTACATAAAGAAAACATAGTATTTTTAAATTTTACGTATAAGAGTGTGATAGGTTTTTATTTTCTTAATACATGCGTTATATATTCCTAATTGGTCAAATAGTTTTAACTTGAGGTTCTGTATTCAGGTTATTTTAGGACACCCTATGTTATTTTTGTTATAAATAACTACTATATCTTTGTCAATTAAATAAAATATTAAGAATCTGCTTTGCAACATGCTACCGAAATGATAGACCATCTATTATCAATTCACCGGATTTCTCGTCGGGAATTTGCGCAAGATTATGAATAAAGTCCATATCAAACGAAGCACAATTCGATTTTTCAATGTCGACTAGTTGAAATGAAATTTGAAAAGGTGTTAAATTAATTGAAAATCAATAGGTTGTAGGGAAGGCATACATCTCGTACATGAAAAATGTCCAAACATTATTCACTTACTTTAACGAAGTCAGCTTAGATAAATCATACAAACTTTTTTTGGTAACCGACAGAAATATCCGAATGAAATATCATTTGGATGAAAAAGCGTAAACATCAAGGGATAACGTTAATTAATATTGTTGGGTGGAAGGTGTTAAACTTTTCATCTAAAACGAACATAGCTGATTTACTATTGTTGTAGACATTAAAAGTTCTAAGTTTTGAGTTTGTCAAGGAATAAGATGAAAACTACCATATAAAATAGGATTTAATCAAAAACTTTTCTATAGAAAATTAAGATTATATAAATTTTTAGTTGAGTGTAGAATAATAAATCGTTGCAATGACTAGGCTCTTTGTCTTTTTAACAGACTTCATAAAATTTTTAAAAAGAGGAAGTCCTCTTTTTAAAAATTCTGTCTTTTTTGTAATATTTGTACAAACATTACTCGGGATTGGCGTAAGCGACTTCTACTAACTTATTAAACTACAAGGTACGGTTCGGCGATGGTTCCATAATCATTTCATCAAGCTGCGTCTAGTGTAAGGTGAGCAAATATTCAAAATTATATTTGGGACCGAATGTAATTTTGAATGTTCATGTTTTTTTTTCATACATTTTATATTGTGATATTTTCTAATAGCCCTTTATAATACTTTGCACTAAATATTAGTTTTTTTAATAAAAATAGCGTTTGAGAAATGTTGGCGAAGGCGCCCGAAATTTTACCTAAAAATAACAAGTGAAAAAATGTTCGGTCAAATTGGCCAAAACATTTTTTTTACATAATGTTCATGTCTTTCTGATCAAAAAACGCTTTTGTCCAAATGTTGGTTGTGGCATTTTCTTAATTTTTCTGTGTTTCTTGTTATGATGCTCTGCCACGTGTATTTTTTTTAAAATACACAGCTTCCGAAACTTCGGAACTTTGTATTTTTTTCGTATTTATTATTTGTCAAAAAACGCCCTCTAACTGCCCCTTCGACGTAAAAGTCTCAGACGTAGAGGTTATTTTCCAGTAAAATACTGGATAATTGTGTTATTTTGTAGATTTCACAGACATTGTTTAGAAGAAAACCTATGTGGCAGAGCATCCCAACAAGAAACAGAAAAATCAAAAAACTCTTATTAAAAACCTTTCGGAAATAACTTCTTTGACCTCTAATCCCCATAAATAAGTTAAAAATTATACCAAAGAAAAACGATAACCTAATGTGATACATCACATAGCAGCTTAATAGTAATCTAGATTGATTTCCAGCTTTCCATTTGTATAGGCAACATGCCGGCGGGGTTTATTTAACTCTTGTTTCATACCTTTAAGGATAGGATTTTGCAGATTGAGAGGGAAATATGCGTGCATTTTCTATTTTTTGTATATTTAAAAAACCGAACGTAGTATAATCTTTAAAACTGTTTTAGATACTTGCTATTGTTCTAACAAATACAGTTATTGTAAATTTCTGTTGTCAATGAAAATAGTTCCTAGTTTCGTTACTAGAGCGTAATATTTAACTATCTACAAAATTTATGATAAAAACTGTATATGGTTGTATCCCTGTGAGTGTCAATTTGATGCGACACCAATTTATATTTAGAAGGGCGCCAGTCGCGTTCTGCCCCATTCTTCCACTCCCAAGCGGGTTCGGATAAGATATGCTTCGATAGACGAGTAATGGGTCAAGGCTGCACTACCTCATTCATTAGCGACGCTCTCTCAAGACGTGATTTCAATTATTCACTGACAATAAGGGCTTTTACGTCTTCGGATTATTACGATTTTTGCATAAAAGAAATCCCTATCGAAGATTTCTCTCCAACGGGATTGGAATTTGACGTGATTTGGATCTGTTTATACAGTAATAAGTGGTCTGAAGTCTTTTGATTTCTGCTATTTTTCCATAAAAAAAATCCCTATCCAAGATTTCCCTCGGATGAGATTGGAATTTGACGTGATTTGTATATATTTACCTACTAATAATGGTCTCTGCACTTAAAGATTTCTTAAGAAATCGCATAAAAGAATCTCTATCAAGCTCCCGTATGGCGACCAGAACATTGAGTATCAAACTTAGGGAATCATGAGATCCCGATTAACTCAGTTGTTTAGGTATTCCAAACGAAAACTTCAGGGATTAAGACTAGCAACAAGTCCTTACATCAAGAAAATGCAATTGGTTCAAAAAATACCATTTATTTAATAAGTGTAAAATATTATGTGAAAGAATCACGCCTCCCCAACTAATAGTGGAAGACCAGACCCTCTGAATTCGACACCCTCTATACAACTCGCGAACACCCACCTAAAAAATAGGTAATCTGATGTAAAATAACCTGCTAAACTTGATTTTTGAGTTCGCCCACTGATTTGAGATTGCCAAAATGACCAAATTGGCAATTTTCTAAAAAAAATAAAAATTATGTGTTATTTTTTGTTTTTCATATAACACGTCATATATTTTTTATTTTACTTCAGAATAATTTAATTTTTTTACATAATATTCTCTAAGTATTCTTTGATATGTTGAAAGTAAAAAACTTTACCTAAAAAATAATTAGTTGGCAAAAAAAAAATAATAACTTTTCTTTGACGCAAAATCTTTAAAATTTGCAGAGGAAAATGTCCGATCGAGGAATCTTTTTTATTTTTAAAGTAGGTGCCTACTATAAACGAAGAAAATGTTCCGAATGAACTAAACAAAATCTTTTATAAGAAGTTTTTTTTGAAATTTTGCTTCCTGATCGAAATATTCATTGATTGTTTCAGCGTCCGAACGAATGCGCGCTACTATGAATCAGCCGCAATCGCATCTAGAGCTAAACGCAGGCACGTGCCGGGTGATTATTATTTTCCAGTGTCCATTTATGTTACGTTGAAAGTGCTTTTTGTCTCATTCCTTATATTTAGTGCGTTATAAACACATGGTTTGGCATAATAAATTATAATTACTCGGATAGTAAATTAAAGGAAATAAGTAGTTATTTTTTTTCATACAAGCAAACTGAAGAGCATCATGAACTACGGAGTACAGCAATAAAAAATTACAACAGCAAACTAGAAATAAAAAGAATTATAAAGCAAAAAATTAATCCATTTCAACAAAACTTAAAGGAGTTGGTAAATATTTATTCGGGATGTAAAAGTGAGTCAACTGATATTTATAGAGCAGAAGAAATCGGCTTGGCGGCCGTCTTAAAAGCACATGAAAGAAATGATGAAAAAATTCAACCTCTAAAATTAAAGTTTTTTGTTGAGAAGGAGAAGTCTAAAATAGCAACGCCAATCAGTAAATTATACGAAACTGAAGCAAAACTGTTAAGAAATCTACATTTTACTCGAGAATTAGATGAACAAACAAAGAAACGGGTATTCTCTCATGAATGGGCAGAATATCCTCCTTCTCTGTTTGAATTACAGTTAGGAGATAATATCGTATTGAGAAAGGGTAACAAATCTGAGTTTTATAAAGCGGTTACAAGTCAAGTAAAAGATATAGATTTAGAATTGTCTTGCTTGCCTAGTACAAATACAGAAACTATATATATTATCGATATGATGGCATTAATCCAAAGGTTTCAAAACTACGGCTGTTTAACTTTTAATGAACTATTTTCCAAATATTTTTCACTGGTTTTAAAAATGAAACCTAAAAATTGCAATTTTATTGTATGTGTCGGAGACCGTTATGATTTTCAGCAAAGTTTAAAGAATACAGAAAGAACCCGAAGATCAAAATATGCAGGAGGAAATAAGAGTTACGAAATACAAGACGAACTTAAAATACCCGAATGGAAAACATTTATTGTCGATTCAAGGAATAAAAAAAATTTACTGATCTATTTGGTGCAAAAATTTACTACAGAAAACCATTCTTTACCTGAAGAAACACAACTTTTGTTGGCTGGAATGTCAGAAGAAAACTACAAAACCATTATATGCTCCAAACATAGCACTGATATAGTAAGAGAACTGGAATTTAACGGACACGAAGACGCAGACACCAGAATATTTTCGATAATTAATTTTTACAAGCACCTATTTAAAAGATTTGTAATTTACTCTGCAGATACAGATGTTTTTATTTTATCACTGTATTATTCAATAGATACAAGCACTGAAATATGGATTCAAAACGTGGACAAGTATATTCCTAGTCACTCAATAATCCAATCACTGTCAAATTTGTATCATCAATGTGCCAAAGAATTAGTAAATATTTTGTTAGCAATATACTGCTTAAGTGGATGCGATTCTGTAAGTTATCCATTTAGAAAAGGAAAAAGGAGAGTTTTAAAAGTAACGTTATCACAATTAGCCACTCTCACGGACTTCGTATTATTTGGAGCCCAAAATGCAAATAAGGAATATGAAATCACAGAAAAGATTTGGAACACTTGCAGAAAATTTTTTAAATGTTTATATGGTCGACCTACCTTTATGGGAGATATGAACGAATTAAGAGCACATTTATTTCCAGCATGTAAAACAGATATAAGGTAAAATAAACGTTAGTTACTGCTAAAACATACCAACAAAAGTATTTTTCATTTTAGGGACTTGCCTCCAACCGAAGATGCATTCCATTTTCATGTAAAAAGGGCATTTCTGCAATGTGCTATTTACAAAACAGCCTACCAAATTAAGCCCAGAATCCCAAATGTTTTAGATTTTGGATGGTACCTAAAGGAGGAAATCTTATTTCCAAAGATGATTTCAAAAAGCCCAAAACCCAATTTTATTGAGTTAACTCCATTTTGTAAATGTAAATTGTATAACTGTACTACAAGCTGCAAGTGTAGCAAAGCAAACGTGCAATGTAACATAAGTTGTTTATGCGAAGGAAAATGTAATCTTTAGTATCCACTTGATGTTATAATTAATAAAAACATATTTTTTAATGTGTATGTTTCGAAATTATCAACATAGTCCTATAATATTTAATTGCAAATAGAAACTAAATAATCCGTAGACTCACTTGATCGCTTAAACAAACGACACCACAGATGGGCGACGTTAACAGAAGTTATGCTTTATGCGGACGAGTTGCGCGGCCGCATTCAACAGCGTCATCTCGTTACAGGAGCCGAATTTCAAAAAAATCTCTTTATAAAAAAGCTTGTTTAAAGTATATGGAACATTTTTCTCGTTTATACTATAACTCTCTCTATAAAAATAAAAAAGTTACCTCGATCGGGTATTTTTCAATGCAAATTTTAAAAAACCGCGACAATAGAGAGTAATTATATTTTTTTTAGGCACTATATTAATAGTTACACTATATTCTCTGCCGTCAACCTGTCCAAGAATATTGGAGGGATAATGTGTAAAATATTGGTCTAAATCGGAATTAAAATAAAAAAGATATGATGTGTTATGTGTAAAACAAAAATTAACACATAATTTTAAAATTTTTCAAAAAATTTGCGAATTGACCGATTTGGCAATCTCAAATTAACGGGCGAACTCAAAAATCAAATCTAGAAGGTCATTTTACATAATATCATCTGTTTTTTAGGTGGGTGTTCGCGAGTTGTATAGACTACTTTTAAAATGCTTCCTACAGATTGGCTGCTCTCCGACTATAAGGCAACTTACTTTTTAACCATACAAGTGAGAGCGTGCGCTAACAATCGATTTGGCAGAAAAGATTCATTTAACCTCCTCAGGATTTAATGCATGCCTTTTTGAAAAGAATAGCAACGGATTCTTATAGGAAAAATTCCGCTGAACAAAATTTTCTTATGAAAAATTTCCCTAAACTGCGAGCTTCATGGTCAAATAATGGTTTAAACAAATTTTTTTTCGTTTTTATTTAATAAAATGAAAACAGGATATTGTTTTTTTCAAAAAACATGCCTTTTATACCAAAGAATATACCATATTTTTGGCCCGATATCTTCATTACTTTTTGATTGTTTAATCGATTGGTATAATTTGTTAATTAGCAAAAAACTTTTTTTTTGAAAGTTTGATCGACTTCAAACCAACTTTAAACGATAAATATTGATGTCGGGCATAACCCTCATAGAAGTCTGTACGAATGCAACTTTTCTCTTTTGTTTATTTAAAGTTTAAATTAATTTTGCAAATTAACAAATGGAATATCTCGGCTCTGGGTAAGCGTATCGAAATGGGTTTTTGTGCATATGAAAGTGCTCGTGTCAAAAAAGTTGTTAATAAACAAATTAGAGCCTCTAACGCAATATCACTTATATTTCCAGTTCCGGTTATCCGATCAAGTTCTTTCTGGTCTCAAAATGTGCCTTCTTCCAAACACTTTCATATGCACAAAACCCCATTTCGATATGCTTCCCCAGATCCGAGATATTCCATTTGTTAATTTGCAAATCAATATTTATCATTTAAAGTTGGTTTGAAGTCGATCAAACTTTCGAAAAAAAAGTTATTTGCTAATTAACAAATTATGCCAATTGTTTAAACAATCAAAACCTATTGAAGATATCGGGCCAAAAAAAATATGGTATATTCTTTGGTATAAAAGGCATGTTTTTTGAACAATATCCTGACCTCATTAGTTTCGGAGTAATCAATTTGTTAATTAAGAAATTTATATTAACTATAACAAATGAACGGGTTGACAAAATGAGTTGTGCCTGGAGCCAAACGACGCGTATTGAAAATATCTTTCGATTGAATCAAGATTTTTTCGGATCCGTCAAACCGTTTTCATTTTATTAAATAAAAACGAAAAAAAAAAATGTTTAAACCATTATTTGACCATGAAGCGGTTTAGGAAAAATTTTCATAAGAAAATCTTGATCAGTGGAATTTTTCCTATAAGAATCCGTGGTTAACTCAAATGGTATAGAAAATGTTTGGGAAAAATCCCAGGCAGACTCGCCTATGCGTTCAATTTGAAGGGGGAATTTTTGAATTGTGATATTTAATAAGGTCAAAACTTTCAAATATGTATTTGCTTTTATAAATTCAGAATTGTTTATCTGCTATTTACTCGCCTTATTCGAATGCAATTATCTAAATAAAAAGTTGACAAAAACCGACAAGTACAAATTCATTTATTTCGAAACATTGCAATTTTCAAATGAAATTTTGAATTTGGACAGATCATATAATTTGCAACAACTTATTTATTTCACGTTTTGTTCCAAAATAAAAAATATAACTAGTTTACTCTTACGGAATTTTAATTTTTTGTCATTTTTGAGAACCCCGTATAAAAAATATAATTTTTCTCAACGTCATTACTATTTTTTAGGTAAGCAAAAACTTTTATAAAGAATAACATTTTCTCTAAAAGTTAAAAATTTTAGCCATTACACCAGTGTAAACCTGATCCCCGGACATACCTACTGTATATATATATTTTTTGTTTAAATAACCTTTTTATCTGATATTTTTGTTAGTGAATAGATGAATTAATTCCATTTGTAATTAATTACAAATGGAATTTTATATGTATTTATTAATTGTTTGAACGAGAACATCAAACCACTTCAATATAAATTCGTTAACAAAAAAATTAATTAACATTTTATACATTTGCTTTTAATTACAAGAGAAATTCTATTGGATGCGCAAATTAAATCAACCTAGCAAATGAATATGTTGTATCAATAATATACTTAACCTAGCCAAAAATTCAAAAAAAAATTATATTAGTACATTGTAATTTGTAATATTCATATAGTAGTCCAGTGCAGTTAGATGAAAAAGGTGCGTTGTTATTATACTCTTCGCAAAAACGAAGAGTATATTGTATTTGATCGGCACATTTCTAAAATCGTAAATATCGCTCGTAGAGAAAAAAATTTAATATCATTGTGTTAGTGAACGAATTCTGAACAGCTTTCAAAATGTCCGTCTGTTTGTCCGTCCGTCCGTCTGTCCATCCGTTCATCTATCCGTCCGTCACGTTCCTTGTAACTTGAGAAAGAAAAGTCCGATTGTATTGAAATTTGGAAAGTAAGTTAGTGTTAGCTATCTTAGCCAGGGAAGGTGCGGTATCAAAATTTATCGGACCGGAGCCAGTGCTTGGCATATCGGCAAGCACTGCGAAAACCACCATCTTGGCCTGGACTGAGGGGAAAATCCTCCAGTACTGGCAAGAACTACCAGGATTAGTTCATTCAAAGGAGTTCATCACATACCCTTTGAAATCAAGAACTAAAAAACTATTAGAGTTAAATAGGTTACACCTAAGAACTCTAGTTGGCCTATACACTGGGCACTGCAGACTTAACCACCACCTACACAGACTCGGAATAGCGGACAACGCTGAATGCCGACTGTGTCTGGAGGAGGATGAAACGGCAGCGCACATTTTATGTACCTGTCCTGCTGCAGAAAGAACCAGATTCTCACTTTTTGGCACAGGGCAACTGCTGCCAGAGGATCTGGACAACCTCTCACCCAATAAGGTAGTCGACTTTATCAAAAAGCTGAACCTATTGGGTGAAATATAATTAGGAGTGAGCCACAATAGACCAGATGGTCGCGGTGGAGGGTCTGTTACTAGCCCACTCACATATCAACCTAACCTAACCTAACCTAACCTAGTGTTAGCTAGAGGAAGAACCCTATTGAAGAAAATCGATCAGTAAATAAACAAGTTATTAATTATTTAATTTAAAAAAATATATATCCTCTTAATTTTTGTCGCTTGTACTTAAATAGAAATCTAGCGAAATGTTATCTTCATAATATTTTTTTTTTGTTTATGCATTTTACTTATATTTCTAGTACAGGAAACGAAGACCGAAAAATCCCCCAAATTCGGAAATAAATAGTGCTCAATGGATTATTATTTTAAGTTGTAGGGTTGACCCTTAGGAGTAACATATCAAAAGTCCCCGGCCGTGGGCCTCATGCGTTAGGCGGGTGGAAAGGGTCTTTCGTTTTTATCTCGAAAACTAAACATCCTAGCGAAAAGGTCGTTTTATACAAAATGGAAATAAATTAAATTCTCTACAAAAAAGATTACATTCATTTTTTCGCTAGGGGCAGTAGTTAAAGGTGTACGTGAGTTTGAAAATGCGAATAGCTGGGAAAACTGTGTATTGTGGGAGGGAATGCTTAACAAGTAGAAAATTTTATAATATTACAAATATTTACAAGGCCATATTAAGTAATTCATTGACAAGATCATCATCATCGTCATTGCCGTTGATGCTGACGATTGGAGGGCCGTTGGTACACGAAGCGCGGCAACTGCTGCACACAAGCGAGCAAGATATGCCTGCTTTGCGAAATCCGCAACGGCCCCCGCAACCAGTTGTGCACCAGCAAAATATGTTATTCAGGACGGATTCTGGCGCAACTGGGTCCGTACTTGTGACGGGGGTAAGAAAGCTATTCGACCCCCTCATCCATCCCCAAGCAGTTGACTCCTGCTGCTAATCTCATATAGCCATTGCTGAATCTGCAAACAATAATTCGTCGTTTATAGTTTAAAAAAAATGTGACACAATCTTGTCTAAGCACAATACAAAATATACATTAATGTAAACAAGCATATATTGATACAAACCTGCAAATGAACTCTAAGGGAGTGTTGGCGAGCAGCAGGTGGGTGGAAGTGCCGCAAAATCAGGCTTTAGCTTTGTCGTGGCTTTAACAAAGGCCTGGTGTCGTACCCCGTTCAGGTCTGTTCCTTGTGGGGCCTGGTACAATGCCAAAAAAGCTGCTGTCCTGCATCAGCTACCATGTCCTGTGTTGCTGAGAGATCACAGAAGACTTTGTAGATGTCTGTGTCTACAAAGTCTGCTCCTCGGCCTTCAAAAATACTTTCACCACACCTCCCTTGCTCTTCTTGTGAATAGCGGAGGTAGTATCACAACCGCTGAACGAATGGAGCAACAAAATGGTCTTCGCAAATGGCTCCATTCGTTCAGCAGACCTGAACGGCCTCGACAAAGCCAAAGCCTCATTTTGCGGCACTTCCACCCACCAGAGCGGCTGTTCGCCAACACTCCTTCAGAGTTCATTTGCAGGTTTGTATCAATACAATATCGAAAATTGTACGTATTGGGTTGGCAATAAGAGCAAGCGAGAGCGCGGCAAGCGAGAACGAAGCATGCAATCGTGTACATGCGTGCCTCTTGATGGGTGTGTCCACTCTTTACTGCTAGAATACTGGTAGACGTCTTTATTGTGGGCGGTCGGTTACTAGCGCAATGCCAAACTAAGAATTTTCTGAATCTGTATATGCTTGTTTACATTAACTTATGTTTTGTATTGTGCTTAGACAAGATTGTGTCACATTTTTTTAAACTACAAAGGACGAAATATTGTTTGCATATTCAACAATGGCTATATGGAGATCAGCAGCAGTAGCCAACTGCTTGGGGATGGATGAGGGGGTCGGATGGCTTCCTTACCCCGTCACAAGCATGGACCCAGTTGCGCCAGAATCCATCCTAAATAACATATTTTGCGACTGCACAACTGGTTGAGGGGGCCGTTGCGGATGCCGCAAAGCAGGCATACCTTGCTCCCTTGTGTGCAGCAGTTGCCGCGCTTCGTGTACCAACGGCCCTCCAATCGTCAGCATCAACGGCGATGACGACGATGATGATCTTGTCGATGAATTACCTAATATGGCCTTGTAAATACTTGTAATATAAAATTTTCTACTTGTTAAGCATTATCTCCCACTATACACAGGTTTTTCAGCTATTCGCATTTTCGAACTCACGTACACCTTTAACTACTACCCCTAGCGAAAAAATGAATAGAATCTTTTGTAGACAATTTAATTTACTTTCATTTTGTATAGAATGACCTTTTCGCTAGGATGCTCAGTTTTCGAGATAATAACGAAAAACCTACAAACCGACCCTTTTCACCTAAGGGTCAGCCCTACAACTTAAAATAATAATCCGTTAAGCACTATTTACTTCCGAATTAATGTCTGGCCTATTCATAAAAATATATCTAATGAGTTGAAATATGTATGATTGTCGAAAGATTATCAAAGACAATTAATTTTCGTAGCAATATGTGATGGTGCAGTGGCTAATGTTTTGCCTTGCAATCCAAAGATCGTGTGTTCGAATCCCACACAGGTTGGATATATTTTTTTTCAGTCAACAAAGAAGGTATCACAAAATTTAGGATGTCCAAAAACTAACATTATTTACAAGAAAACTGCGAAGAGTATCCTTTAGAATGTGTAACAATTATATAAAAAGCTCAGTAAATTGGCGAAGAGAGACGATTTTAAAAGCTTTCCATTAAAAAAGTGTGTAAATAATTTTTTTCTGAAAAAACTCCAAAAAGTCAATATTTTATTAAAAAATTATTTGAAACTGTGATAACTGAAATAATTTAAATGATACAGTTACGAAAAAATTCATACAAGGGATTTTCGAGATCAATGATTACGATTTTGATATTATAATTGCAAAATTCGAAACGATGGATTCAAAATGGTTTAATTAAACTTAAAAATCACGCAAATATCGTAAGAAAATACAGAAAAATGTAGCACTTATTACAATATACAATATTACAATATACACATTAAAAGAGAACGCTACCAAAATAGTAAGAGATATTGAAAAAATGTAGAAGCAAAGAAGGGAATTAAATTCTTTATAAAAAAGTCAGTGAGAGCATAAATCTATCTTTCATAGAACGTGAATAGGAAGTGTGCAAAATGTGGCATCATAGAGATTCATCGAATTTAAACGCAGGTATTGTCAAAACAATAAAATATGCCACCACTCACTTTTTTATCTAAAATTTAATTCTCTATAAATTTATTTCTACAGTTTCTTCAGAGCTCTTACCATTTTGGAAACGGGTTCTTTTTAGTGTAGGCATTGCTTTCTACATATATGTATATGTACCTACGTATTGATAGTCATATTGGAACCGCGATTTTGAATTTTGCAAATGAGGGTCGGAAAAATACACCCTACATCCACGCCAAGTTTCAAGTTTCTAGCGCATCGAGAAGTATCCAAATAATTCATAGGACAGATAAATATAGATAAAAACACTGTTACACTCTTTTATATAAATGTAGAGTGTAACTATGTATATATTTATGTCTGAATTGTTGGGTACTTCCAGACTAGCTATTAATTCGAAACTTGGCAAAAAGGTAGGAAGTACCTTCACGACTCTCAAAAAATACAAAAACTTGAAAAATTTAAAGTGGCCAATATGGCGTCCAAAATTTGAGTCAACTTATGATTTTTAGCGATCCACTTAGCGGAGCACGAGCGTCTTGCTAGTACCACTTCAAGAATAATTAACAACAAATATATACTTCGAAAGATTCGAATTCAGCTATAAGCTGATATTGAAAATATTTTTATTTATTTATTTTTTTTTTATAAAAGAGTAAAGTGTAAAAGTGACAGTGCAAACAAAAAAGTGCACTGTGGAAATGCGCTCGAGTACCATGCCGCCCAGTTCCGAGAGTTAGTTGCAAAATTTCTAGCTCCGATAGTTTTGCTCAAATGAAAAAATGATGTATACCGGGTATAACAGAATCATGGTACACCCCCCCCTCCCTTTTCTCCTTTAGTTTTGAAGATGATTGAAATTTGGATATCCTATATTCATAATAAGCGGAACTTTTTGGCATGCAAGTGATTTTCTTCTAGCTGTGATTTTCTTCTAGCTGTGATTTTGTTTGTATTTATCGCACATTTTATTACAACATATGAATGAATTCCTTATTAATAGTACTAATAAATGGTACCACGGTACCAATATGATTCCATTAAAAAAAAAAGGAGTTTTGCTGCCCCAAAAACCATTTTGATGAATTTTATTTGCTCATAAATCAAATAATTTAGTATTTTTGACGGGATTTCGATTTTTCTAGCATTACAGGGGTTATTTGGAATAAATCGAAACTGTCACGGCACACTTGGAAAATTAAAAATTATATTATAAATAATGTTGACATTTGAAATGTCACTTATTTGGTATCGTTAGTTTCAGAAAATTATGCAGAATTCAAAAATGCAATAACATACAGGGTGTTCCATTTAAAAATCGAAAGTTAGTGTCACTAATAAATAAATACCTATTATTTCTGCTTACATCATTGTTAAAAAATATTATTTTGGGTATTCAGCAGATAACTTTCAAAGAAAACATTCGTTTCTTTCAATGGTATATGAAAGAAACGAATGTTTTCTTTGAAAGTTATCGGCTGAATACCCAAAATAATATTTTTTAGTGTCACTTCCGACGAAACCGGAAGTGAAAAAAATCTCTTGTATGTCAAAAAGTGTCGCTTATTATGTATATAGGATATCTCAAATTTCAATCAATTATCTTCAAAACTAAAGGAGCAAAGTGGGGTGTACCGTGATCTTGTTACACCCGGTATATGTTCTGTTTGTAAAACTTCCTCCTCTTTGTTTATGTCCTCTTGTCATATTCCAAGAAAAATCAAATTAACAAAATTATTTACAAGAATCCAAATTTGTGCAATTTGTTAAAATAAAAAGAATGCAAACCTTCCGGATTATCATTTCTACCATTTTTGAGAATATCCTCTCAAATTTTCAACGAGTTCAGAGAATTTCCGAATCAAAATTCTAAATGCATTGGATTATAGTAAGTAATCAATTTTAATAATAAATTTAATTAATGGAATATTTGCATTTGCCGTTATAACCTTTACGATACAACGTATAAAAGGCATAAATTAAAAATAAACATCAATGACCTATTTTTAGGTTTACTGTTTCCAGCGAATAAATTAAAAGTTATTTATTACACAAAAACTTTGTTTGTCCTGTGTCCCGAACAATACAATTGGTTTTATATCGTAATTGTTTGAACGAGAACATTAAACCATTTCAATTACCATTAGTTTGATGTAAGTTCAGAGTATGTTGGTTCATGATTTCTACATCAAATAATACAATATGTTTTATAGTAGAATTATAGTTATAATCATGTTTAGCACTCAGAACTTCACAAATTTGTTAGCAAAAGTTTATAAGATCACCATTTTTATTATTTCTTAGTTTTTTGGGTATTTTGCCACTGTAAAAATATTTAAAAATTTTAATGAAATAAACCTCTGCGCCAAAAGGATCAGACAGAGGCTGGTTTTTATACTTCTTTAGCATCTGTCTGATCCTTTTGGCGCAGAGGTTTATTTCATCAAAATTTTTAAATATTTTTACAGTGGCGAAATACCTAACAAACTAAGAAATCATGAATATGCCACAAATAATAAATTATAAACAATATCACCATTTTTAGGTTACTCAGTTTATGCAAACCCTCTAAACAGTTGCTGAAAACTAATTTTACATAGAACGGTAACAAAATATGAAGTTTAAGGATACGATTACCAATATTTGTAGAGTAAAAATAAATAAATTTGGTTCTGAATTTCCTCAATTTCTTATAATACGTTTTTAACAAAATCATCGTAAAAAAAACTTCGAATGAATCAATAAATAAGTTTATTTAGTTAATTGTTTTAATCGAAACATTCTGACTGAGCTGTGCGAACACCACTCAGTTAAATTTGTATTGATGCCCGGACACAGTGGCGTGGAGGGCAATGAAGAAGCAAGCCGTTTGGTGGGCGAAGGAGTAAAAGCTCCTTTCCCTCGCCCGGAGCCAGCCTTCGGTCTATCAAAAAATCTGATTTAATCAGAGCTGCAAGACTGGACTCTGGCACAGTTTAACAGCTACTGGGCTCAGGCCCGTGGAATGAGACAACCGAGGCATATAAAGGGGCCGTCGACTGACTCTACCATCTTTTATTTATATTATATTTAATTATGTACATGGCATTTCAGAAGGTATTTCTCAGTATACAGTTTAAAAGAAACTACGGACATCATAACGCGGGAACCGCGCCAAGTCCCACAGCGACCAGATGTTACGGCAAAGTATAGCCACAAATATATGAAAATATTAGGCATATTTCTAGAAGCTCATTTGCATTTGTTTTTTGTATAAAGAATATTTTAACAAACTGACTCTACCGTAAAGTGGCTGCTTGGCGGATGGTAGGCCTGATTACAGGATACTTACCTCTGAATAAGCACCTGCACACGTAATGGAGTCAATAGACGCTGAAAATGCGCATTATTTCGGAATAATTACGGGAAACTTCGATTTTCCTAAAACCTTTTGATATCACTTTTACATAGCTTAAAATAAAAAGTTATAAACATATAAGCGTCAGGAAATTGTTGGTAACTTTTGGTATGTTATTCCTGACATGTTTAAAAGTTACCGCTTCCCGGAATTTTTCCGAAGTGACATTCTCTATTGACTCCACTATCGATGCGGTTGAAAGATACTACTTGTTGGATGAGTGGAGTGGAGAATGCAACCACATTCGTATTCTAGATCATTGTTCACCAATAGGAGCGTCAAGGTATAAATATCTCGGACGGCAGTTTCTGTAGACGGAGGATCTACCCTGGACTGCTCTGCTTCGTGGACAACACTGTTCTTTTCTAGGAGATCCTAAATGTCGCGAATGTATAACGTGCCGAAAGGCCTGAGTACTGCGGATTTTCAGATCTGCTCGCGTCTGTAACAATAACGATAATAATTGATTTAATTCAATGTAAACATAAACTAAAACACTAGTGAATAAGCCTCTGCATTAAGTGCTATTTAGAGCACTTGCTCGTGCACTGGGTATACGAAAATATGAAACATATATAACATAAAATTTACAACGGAATAAAAACCGTTAACAATATTGTTAAAATGGTATAATATTAAAAATAATGATTATAATAATAAGTACATAAATTGCGGTATTTTCTTAATACAGGAATAATTGCACAGCAAAGTTATAGAATTAAATATAACAACTATAGAATATAATAGAATAGAATAGAATAGAATAGAATAGAATAGAATAGAATAGATTTTTATTCATGCTATAGATATGTATAATGTTTGCATATGTCAGAGATAAAAAACTAATTACTTAATTTAAAAACAATTACAAAAAAAACGATAATACAATATAAAACTAGAGGAAGCATATACTCTTCGCCGATTTACTGAGCTTTTTATATAATTGTTACACATTCTATAGGATACTCTTCGCATTTTTCTTGTAAATAATGTTAGTTTTTGGACATTCTAAATTTTGTGATACCAACTTTGTTGTGAAAAAAAAAATATGAAAAAAAAAACACGATGTGAGGACCCGGGACCCTTGGATTGCGAGACAACAACAACAACAACAAGCATTTATTAATATTCACATACAATAATGCGTCATTCCAGAGTCCGGCCCGGAGCCAGCCAGACAACCACGGCGAACATCGCCGAGGTGGGTGTGAGGTTGGGCGAGGAGGGTCCGGTTTGGCGATGACGAAAATTAATTGTGAGTTAAAACTCCTGCCTAATAGGGAAAGGCTTAAATTTAACAGTATCGTGTAACGTAGTACACGAGGGTACTTAAAAATAATTAAAATTAAAACTGTAAAACTATCGATTTCGCGCACACGCGAACACTTAAAAATTTTGATTGCTGGCACGGGAAAACAAAACTCAACGAAAAAACCCGTTTGAGACAATTCCACCCTGGTAGTCTTCCTGACGCCAGGAAAGTGTCGTGGATAGTTAAAAGTGTGTAATGTTATGTGAAATTGTTGTTTGTTAAGAATTTATTGGTCGAGACTGAATTTAGAGACAAAAAATGGGCAAGGAACAAAAAAAAAAAGAAAAAAATAGGTAAAAACAAATAGATTGAGTAGAGAGGGGTTGGTTGTAGGTTTTGGTGAGGATTAAAGGTGGGGAAAGGAGAAGTTGTCGTAGAGGAAAGTGTGGTTAGAGAGGTTGCCGAAAGATAGGCAACGCCTGGTATGGTAGAGGGTGTCGGATATCGAAAAGGATCGCATTATGCTGTCTGATTCGTGTTATGTTGCGGGTTAACGAACTATCGCCCAGCTTGAATTGATAGAATTTTTGGGAGATGTCTTGGACGTAGTCCGCTAGTGGCGTTATGTCGTGGCAACGATTATATAGATCTCTGAGGGAGGTGTATCTGCCCGAATCAGAGATGAGGCGCATAAATTTGTGTTCGAGAACTCGGAGTTTTCTCATTGTCGTGGTCGGTATGCTGCACCACACCGGCGCCGCATATGTGATGGCCGGCCTGATCACCATCGTATACAACAATTTTTTATTTGTCCTGTTGAGTCCGCTACCCCTTGCCAGGAGCGGATACAGACTCCTGGACATGGAGTAGACCTTGCGTACTGTCTCGTTTATGTGAATGTTGAACGTCAGTCTCTTGTCCAAGTTCACCCCTAGATACTTCACGCACCGTTTAATTGGAATTTGGCGACCCCCGATCGAAAGTGGTGTTAGAATCCGATTTTCAGTGAAACGGCGCGTGAATAGAATTGATTCCGACTTCTCGGCATTGATCCGAATTTTCCACTTGTCGTAATACGCCGTAGCACGGGCCAAGTGAGCCTTCAGCAACATATTAGCTGCCTGTGCATTGTGTGAATGCACGTACATGGCCGTGTCATCGGCGTACTTGGCAAGGTTCGAATTCGGGAATTCCGGGAATTCGGAGATATATAGGTTGTATAGTTTTGATGACAGGCATGACCCCTGGGGGACGCCTGCGCGAATGTCCCGCCGAGTTGATAGTTTATTATTCACTCTGACCTGCAGCGATCTACCCGTCAGGAAAGAGTGAACAAGTTTCGTTATGTGCATGGGGAAGTCCAGTGCGTTTAGTTTATGAAGCAGTCCCGGGATCCATACGGTATCGAAAGCTTTCTCAATATCGAGGAGCACCATGACGGTGCTCTTCCCGAGGTTGCATTGTACTTTGACGTCATTGGATTGCGAGACGAAACTCTTGCCGCTACACCACCATTTCTTATTACTAAAATTGTTAATGAGTGGAATATATACCATTAGAAAATTTATTGTGATTATTAGGAAACACACATTAGTAAAATGTATTAAAAAAAAATTGTGATAGGAAATAACATTTCGCAAGGTTTCTATTTATTACAAACCATAAAAAAATGTAAAAAATATTTTTTTAAATTTTAAATTACTAATAACTTTTTTACTTACCAATCTATTTTGTTGTAATAGGGTTCTTCCTCTAGCTAACACTAAGTTACTCTCCAAATTTCAATACAATCGGATTTTTCTTTCTTGAGTTATCGTTTTTACAAGAAACGTGACGGACGGACAGACGAACGGACAGACGGACAGACGAACATTTTGAAAGTTGTTCAGAATTCGTTCACTAACATAACGATATAAAATTTTTTTCTCTACGAGCGATATTTACTGATTTAGAAATGTGCCGATCAAATACAATATACTCTTCGTTTTTGCGAAGAGTATAATAAGTAGTAGTCATAAAAACTAGTACCTCAAATAGAGGAAAAAACGTAAAATATAAAATTGTTTGAAACAAAAAAAAAACAGTTAATGTAAAACTGTTAAAATATAGCGTTAAATATAATGATCTAATAAGACAGACGGTAAATTAGACAAGAAGCCAAAATAGTCAAAGTATTCGTCATATGAGTAGAAGGCATTCTGTAAAAGGATATTTTTCATTTTTAGCTTAACCGTGTTTACACTCATATCAAGATTTTGTAAATCTTTAGGTAACACTAAAAAAAATAATGTGTAGATATAAGTAGGAATTTTGAGATTTACTTAGTCTATATTTGGACAACCTTAAATTCGTTTTTGTCCTAGTGTCATGGTTATGTATGTCCTCCTGCTTGGTAATTTTGTTACTTTTTAATTTTTTAATATGACACAAGCATTCATATATGAGTCGTGCAGATCCAAAGGCCGCTGTATGCTTCAAATGTCAATTCGAGATAAATGAACTTTAAGCGTATGCGTGAATTTATTTTCATCAGGGAGTTCTGAACCTCACCAAAAGATGGAACTTGACCTATAAAGTCCGTTTATATTTGTCTCATAAATCAGTGTCCACCATTTGGCGGTAATTTTCAATTTTAAATATGCAAAAAGCGAGTTTTGCCCCTTCACTTCGTTGTCTCTGTTTACAGTTTTCAATATTAAAAAGAAACGCATTGTAGGTCACGTGGTATCCCATCTAGCACTTTTATTGGCTCTTGCGCATAAAGCAGGTTCTGCAACTAAATTACCCGAGCATAAATCGAGTTTTGCATTTACAAGTAAAGTTTGACACTGTATTTCTATATTTTAAGGCAGGTTCTGAATATTTACGGACATGATGTCGAATTCCTCAGAAAAAACTGAACGTGCCACTACATAAACTTACTATTCCTCAATTTTTGCATATAGCAGCTTTTGCTTCTACACGACTCATATATAACATGACGGCAGTGTTAATTATATTATATTAAAAATGTGTAACTGTGTATTTAACTTAATACTGATATACGATACTTAGTATAAGATATAAGATACGAATATACGGCAAAATTTAAGGCAAGTAAATTATTTTTTAAATCTGTTATATCATTCATTTTTCCTTTCAGTTCCTAGTACAAAATTTTTGGAAACTATTTTTTTATGAATTGATTTTATGTTCTTAAGTTCAGTAGGAAAAAACCGCTGCCTAAGGAGTCACTCTTTCTACATCCGGATTTCCCATCCAAGTCTCTTACAATGGAAGAAATTTTGAAACAGTATTTGCACCCCATATGGACAATTATTCATAAAACTTTAATAGTATAATATTTGAAATCGTCTACCAAAATACATAAATACATAAAACGATATACCACATCGGTAATGGGGGTGCAGACGGTGGTAGTAAGATGGGAGTGGCTGGCTGGGTGGCTGACGCCAAAAAATTTTGGTTCTTGTACACACATTAAATCACAGTTTTATTTTGCCTTATTTAATATACTTTACCTACGATCACTACTGTAAATAGTAAAAAACACACTACCTGCCATCTATGTAAGTTGAACTTTACATATTGTAAACAAATCGCACTGTAAATAAATCGCACGGTAAACAAAACGCACGGGACACGCAATTATAGGTGGCTTATATCACTGACGCAGGGTTTAAAAAAACAAATCCGCCTACGTAATTTTCAAACGCTGTCAAAACTGACATAATATTTGTTGAATAATATTGTTGACAAGTAAACTAAATCCAGATTTTACTAAATAAATAAATAAATAAATATGATCGTAGGTAAAGTATAGTGCATAATTCGAGTTGTAAAGCAATTACGCACTCATGGAAAATACGCACTCGCCGCTACGCGGCATCGTGCGTAACTTTTCCATTCTTGCGTAATATGCTTCTTACAACACTCATTACGTAATATACTATTACAATACATACTTACTTTTGTTTTGCACGGTTAATTTTATGGATTGTAAATTTATAGTGAATTACACACATTTTTTTTTAAGATAAATACTATGTGTTACATATCATTAAAAAGCTTTTTTATGGCCTTTCAGATGATGTAACAATATATAAAATATATTTGTTTTTATAGTATTTTGTTGGTTCCATTTAATAAAAAACACATTTTTAATATAATATAATTAACACTGCCGTCATGTTATATATGAGTCGTGTAGAAGCAAAAGCTGCTATATGTAAAAATTGAGGAATAGTAAGTTTATGTAGTGGCACGTTCAGTTTTTCATTAAATGGAACCTTATCTCCGAAATGCGACTTTCAACTGTTCTTTTGAAAAATTTTAGGAAAATACATGTGATTTTCTATTACTTTTATTTTTGAACTTTTTTACGTAACTCCAAAAATAACGAAGATAAATAAGCTTCTAACGATCGCGCAACCACCCTGTCCATTAATCTGGCCTCTTTATAAGATATATCTGGTGGGTAAATTTTTGTCTTTTTTGTATATTTAGAAATTTCTTTTGGATTTTTACTACTAAGGTTAGTTTTCAAAAATCTTTGCCAAATTTGTTATTAACGCCCGACTGCAACTTCTATTCGTTTGTTATTTCATTTGGTACGTTCCAAACTGTTTTACTTGATAATTTATCTACAACTAGAGGAGAGGACATAGAACCAAGGTGTCGTATTTAAGTTTGTATTTAAAGTTTCAAAATGTACACACTTAATAAAATTATTCTTCTCGGCTTTATGTTTTTTGGAGAATTATTTGCAAAATAGTAGGGAAATTATCAGAAATTTGTTTTTGAATAATTATCGGAATTGAAATATCCTTGATGTCAAGATCAGATTTTACAAAAATATGATCAATACAGGAAATAAATGAACCTTTTGCTCTGGTATAAATATTTATATAAGATTTAAATCCATAGTTAGCTAAGACACTTAGATATTTCATTTTCTTTAAGCAAGTCTTTGTTGATATCCCGGACTATGAAACTATATTGAGGAAATAAAGTGTACTAGAATTATGCAGAATTAAAATGTATAAAACTCTATAACGTTTTGCTATGAAATTTTACAGTCGTTTAAAAAATGCATCATAACCTTGTTCTACAAAGTTGTACAAAAATTTGCCAAAATAATTTCTCTCTGTGCAGTGACAATTGTACTCATTGTTGCTTAGCAGCCGAAAAATTATGCAGCGAAATGGTAATTGTGAACTGTTTTAAAATTTTTAATTAGAACAATGCAATAAAACACATAACACAGGCAGCGATGCTAAAACCGTCGGAATTCGCAACGAATTCTTTTCGTTTGTTAAGGAAAATCTCAATTTTCAAACACAAAACTCTTTACGTCACTACTTTGGCACACTTTCAAATCATCACTTCTCATATCTGTAAGATTACTAAACCTCCTCTAATAAGATCCGATCATTAACTTCTTGCAGCTTCAAATTCATTTATCAATCCATCTTCGAAAAAGAGCCGTAAAGTGTGGCATTTTAAGTCAACATAATGTCTTGTACATTTATTCATGCCGTGACACGTGTATATAAATGCTCTGCTTGCATGTTTACAGCCTTTGGCGTTGTCACATGAACAGAAATATTTATTTCTAATTTAATTTTTAAGTTACAAATACATTTTTTATCAATTTAGACTGTAAAAACTGGTTGCATTATTAATTTCTTTTATAAGAGCATAGTAATTTTTAATATCCAATTTAGATTTTTCACCAGATTTAAGAACTTTCGGATGCACTAATACAAAAACAAATCTCAATTCCAGCTGACAGTCTGTCATCTGTGCATGTTCTAGGGCCCAATGATTTAGGCTTTGATAGCTAAAATTAAAAAATATAACAACCTAGTTCCTACGCGGTGTGCATTATCTGTGTAAAGTTATTGTAATTATAACAAACATTATTTTTAAATAAATCCATTGCAAATAACTAAATATTAATATTTTTATGATGAAAAACAATGCTCATGATGAAAATACCTAATGAATTTGAAACTATATATAATAATAAATAAATTATAAAAACAAATAAGTGAAGGAAAGAAATTTTTTAATAGACAATCACTTGGGCAAAATAGTTCATTCTGTTTGACTTACTAAACAGAAGACTTGTCAGTCACTTTCCCATGTGACTATCTAATATTTTTTTTATTTTATAATATTCTCTTGATATCCCTAATTAATGGAGCTAAACTCTGACAGCTTGCTGTGAAAACGTATGGTAAACACCGTATTTTTGTATTAGAAAATATACAGCTAAAATGGCTAGCAGCATCATTTCATTATTTACTATGTCGTGTTTAAATGAATTCAGAAAATCATCTCAACATCATGATTATAATGGGTGAACCGATTATAGATATGTATTCAATTTGTATAATAAATGACGCTCAAAATAGAAGAAATTCTCAATAGTTGTAATTGTTTTTAACCAGAAGAAATAAACGCAATACTGATATACATTTTGCTCAAATTCACTTTTACGAGGGTACCGCAGCAATCTTTTATTTGTATTGTAAAGATTGTAAAGCCCTATTGCATCTTTCTCTTGTTTCGTAATCGTAATATTGCACTTATTAAAAAATACTTTCTAATAACATTCTAAAGCAAAATTGCTCTAAAATTAAAATAAAATATAGTTTATATAAAACATGGCGGTTGTCACGGCTCATGCTATCAACCTCTATGATCAATATGGCCCAATTTCAATGTAGACTATTCTACGGTGCTATTTTATATATGTTAAAGTTAAAATGTAAATCTAGCAGAAATTATCGTGTTTGATTGATATTCACAGTCGGCAACATACGACTTCAACTTTCATTCGTAATAGTTTTATTAAAAATAGGTCAGTAACATTTTAAAGTAAAACTGAATATGAGCTAATCCACCTGCATGTCGGTTGAATTTGAGAGACACTGTATATTGTAATTTCGATATAATATACATCCTCACATTTTGTGTCTCCATTAAAAAAAATTTGGCGCCTTCATTTATTCATTATTTTTGCTTTTGGGTGATCAAACTATATCACACATCCACACACACATATACAGATATATAAATAAATAAATAAATACCCTATTTTTTTTATTCGTTATTTGATTTGAGAGTATTAAAAAACGGATTCTGTAATAAAAATGTCTGATAATTATTGAAAATGTTTATATGGTTATAATGTAGGTACATGTTTAATTAAAACAAATATGAAAATAAATGTCCTTGTTTTAGTAAAATAACATAAAGGCAAAGTTTATTTTTTTAATTGTTAAAAGTGGAAACTATCCTGTGAATCTGTGGAAAAAACTGACTTAATTTGAGTTTTTTTCCCTATTAAATATATCAAACGTGTCTGGTGTAATCTTCTAAAGACTATAAAGTTCGCAGGTATTTTATTTCAGCGGAACTCCGTACAGTGCAAAAATTAATTCAAAGCATCTGTAAATTAATAATTTCTCTTTTACTGGAGGTGTTTTTAATTATTTAAAATACCTCCAGATAATTCCTTGGAAAATTGCTGCAATTTCCATAATAAAACTAAAAAATGACGGATATATAAATGCAGTAATGTTTATCTACATAATATAAAATTCACTAAAAATTTGTGTTTCGCGTAAAATAAAATCAATTATTCGTGTGCTCTAAGAACAGAGAAACAGAATTAAGTTAAATGATAGTAAACGCCACCGACCTTTTTATATTGCAGCTGCATAATAGTAAAGATAATCGTAAATTGCAATGTCCTTTGTCTCAGGAGCAAATAAATTTAACAACATGATTGGATTGAATCAATTTTTTTTAGAAATGAAAATACTTCTAGGGCGCATGTATATGGACGCGCTAAAAATTAAGCGGCACGCGAGTTTATCAGCCAGCCGTTATTGTTATTTATGGGTTGAACGCCTTGTAATAACATAACAAAAAAATCGGCAGCTACGGAAAGCGGCTGGAACCCGGTGGAACTTTAAGCCGAAAAGAGCACTATATGTTAATGTTCTCTAGGTTGCGATTGCCGGAAATGGCTTCAAGTTTCTCAGACTTCTAATGTCACTGTCACTTTTAATAGTTTTGGCCAAAATACTTTGGGCCCAGTTCAGGACCGTCCGTAACCACACGGGCTTATGGGTTGTGTAGGCCTTACACAGCTATCATTAACTTTAACTGCACTTCTTTCGCGAAATATCACAAGTAGTATGACGTCTTCAGAGAAAACACGTGTATAGTCTGCACGCTTTAACACACTAGTCTACCCTTGGAAACTTCATTATTAAAACTTGTCGCTTTGCGGAAACGTAACTCGACATCTATTTATTTGTTCTAGTACTAATCTATATTTCTGTAATAAATTGATTTTTATAACTACTAATTTTTAACGTTGTGCACTTCAGCAGATACAATCAAGTATTATTTTATACTTTTATTCATATAACTTATATAGTCCAGTCAACGAATGACCTAAAGGGTGATAGAGTGCGTGAGCAGGGACGTACGCGATTACTTTAGAAAGTTGTATAGGGTGTTTAGGCAGTGAACATACTGAAAGTCCTGGACATCTATTCTGTAATTATGGGGAGAGTGAGCATTCATCGTGCGAAGCGAGAGCTCCAATCACACGCATCTCACCCGACCATCCTACACTGCATTCCGAAAGTGCAGTGAATAAGTGATAAACGTGAAGCGATTCATCGAGAATAGCCGAATTTACAACCAATTAGGTTGACGCAAAAGCATCAGCTGTTCAGTGGTCGATTAATGATGCAAAGGGTTAATCTTATGAAGAACTTGCAGTTCCCCTTCCAAATCCTCCTCGGCATCACGAAGATGTCGTAAAACCTAGAATTTATTTATTGACCAAAAATTCCGTAAGGATATACCCTCGCCATTGGTAATGCATATTTAAAAAAAATATGAGTACAATAAACTAAGAGTAATTGTAATATTTGCTAAGAATTATATTATTACTACCACATTGGCGGTGAGCAAACCCGCAATGTCCATTCTGGTTCACAGATTTAACAACAATCATTTTTGGTTGACGCAAACAGTCATAAAAGTATTGTTAGAGTCGCCGTTCTCCCGGGGAACTGACTGATTCCCTCACGATATACCAACACCTCCATTTCGTAATTATGGGGAGAGTGAGCATTCATCGTGCGAAGCGATAGCTCCCATCAAACGCATCTCACCCGACCGTCCTAGATTGTATTCCGTAAGTGCAGTGAATAGGTGGTGAACGTGAAGTGATTCAGCGAGAATAGCCGAATTTACAACCAATTAGGTTGGCGCAAAAGCATCAGCTGTTCAGTGTTTCGTTATTTTATTGGGTCCACCTTTGGAGAAACTTAGTGATAGTATTTACTTTATGCTCGATGGTGATTCCTGAACGTCGTATGGGGGCTTGCATGAAAGGATTATATCACGGGCAAGTTCTTTGATGACCCTTCTTATAAATGCTCGGTTTGTTAATGGTCAAAAGGGTTAATCTTATGAAGTACAACTTGCCGCTCCCCTTGCAAATCCTCCTCGGCATCAGGAAGATCTCGTAATACCTAGAATTTATTTATTGACCAAAAATTCCGTAAGACTATACCCTCGTTATAGGCAACATATATTTAAAAAATTATGACTATAATAAAATAAAATAGAAATTGTAATATTTGCTAAGAATTATATTATTGTTAACTCATTGACGATGAGCAACTCCGCAATGTCTATTCTGAGTCACAGATTTAACAACAATAATTTTTGGCCGACGCAAACTGTCATAAAAGTACGGTTAGGATCGCCGTTCTCCTGGGGAGCTGACGGATTCCCTCACGATTTATCAGTAGAAGTAAGTTCACGCATTTTTCGCACGAGGTGATCACTCCCTTAGTTATAGAATAGACTTTTATTCATTTTCAAGTGAACTCTGCCCACTTCTCACGGGAATGTGCCTTCACGCTTTTACAGAATAGAGATCCTGATGTCTAGGAGGTGAGCCGGGGTCACAAAGAAAGTCCCACTCTTAGTTTTTTCGCTTATATCTCTAAAATGGTGCATCGTAGGGACAAATTTTCTGATACAAAATGGAAGCTCATAAAATTCTCTACAACTTTCATTTTACATACTTTTTCAAATTCGCAACCGCTACACGGAAAAGTGAACATTTTCGAAAAACAGATTTTTATCTCTTCAACTTTAAGACAAGGTGGGCTTCTCAAAATTGTACGACAAGTCAGAAATCATCAAGGAAGCGGCAGTGATCTTTTACAACCCCTCCTCTACTCAAGGCGAGGTTGAAGAGGCTGGGAAGATTTGCTTCTTCAAGTGGTATGGGGTACCAGCAAGACAGACCTCCCTCAAGTACCGCTTCCAGTTGTTCATGAGGTCAGTGGCAATATTAAGCCTGACATCAGCTCCCTCCCACCAACTGAGAGCGCAGCTAAACAGCATTCCCGGTGCACCTACCACCAAGTGCAGCAGTGGCTCGGGAATGAGCTGCCCCCTCAAGAGTGGGTCTGGAAACATGTAGGAGACACCCTGGTGTCAATTACAGGCACCGGAGATCCTACTGAAAACGATATTTTGCCGCTGCACCAAGGATTGTGGTAATGGCAGATGTGGTTGCCGGAAAGCAATGCTGAACTATTCTGCGGCGTGCCTCCACTGCCAAGGGAAATGCCTCAAAGACGTGCCTGTTTACGACGAGGACGACGATGAAGACGACGTAGACCCCTTCAGCAAGAATTACCCACCACTGAGGATAAGGATGCCATGGACGAGGAACCCTTGCCAGGAGCCTTACGGCCAAAGAGGATGAAAACGTGAATCCAAAGAAAGTTGAGTTTAACATTGAGAAGTTATTGAAAGTGAGAACAATGAGAATTATTGAAATCGAATAAAATTACTTACCTTATATGTGACTTTTTTTTATAATCTTTAAAACACAATTTTCTATTTTTCAGGTAAAAATCTGTTTTTCGAAAATTTTCACTTTTCCGGAGCGTGTAGCTCGAAAACGGTTGCGAATTCGAAAAAAATATATAAAACGAAAGTTGTAGAGAAATTTTCCCTGCGACGCACCTTTTTCGAAATATAAGCGAAAAAAACAAAAGTGGGACTTTCTTTGTGCCTCGATAAATATTATTTATGTTTTCTGGCATTTCTCTTGGCAGAGGTACTGGGAACTTTCTATTCCGTCTTATTGTTCTTTTATCGGTTTCCACCATATATGATCTTGGCTCTTCTGATCGAGAAACTACAATGCCTTGACTTTGTTTGTCCGATATGTACATCACATCATCCTTTTTAAATTCTTTTAAAGACTTTGTTCTCTGTCGTTTAATAAATGAATTAGAAGTTTTTTTCTCTTGCAATATTCTCTTGTATATTTCTTGATGATCAGGTTTCGGTTCCAGGTATTTTATTTGGATTGGCAACACATCTCTAGGGGCCGTTTCCATTAGAAGCTGCCCTGGACTGGCACCGCAGAACAGAGGAGTGTTTCTATAAGCTAACAGCCCTAAAAAGGCTTCTTTAGGATATTCTTTACTAGTTTGACAGCACTCTCAGCTTGCCCATTGGACTGCGCATGTATTGGACTACTGCTTATCCATTGAAATTTATAATCTTGTGCAAACTTTTTAAAATACCAATTGTTAAATTATGGACCATTATCTTGGATATCCCGAATCGTGAAAATGTTTCTTTGAATTTTTCTATTATCTCTTTCCCGGGATCATCAGTTTTTATTTCCCGATTCCCGGGAATGAAAAAAAGTCGGGAAATTAGAAACCCTAACGTGCACCCCCCGCCCGATCCTTGGGGACGATGTTTTTCATAAAGATTAAAGCCTAAGGAACAATTTAAGACATGTCCTAAAAAAAAACAAATTGGCTGTACTTTCAAAATGGCGGCCATACGTTAAAAAAAATCTGTTGCCGATGTTGTTTTTGTCATTTAACACAAAAACTAAAAAAGGTGAACACAAACTTTTTTCACAAAAAATTACGTGCATAAAATTTTCTACAATTTTGTACCTACACAATATTTTGATAGGAGTTACCATTTTTCAGATAAATGAGTCCGAAATTAAGAAAACATGGAAATTCATATATCGGTAAATCACTTAGAGGAAATAACTGTGACAATTATTGTAAGGCGTATAATATAACTTTACATTATTAACATAAAAATAAAATAAAATAAACTGAAAAAAATTAATAATAATAATAATAATAATATAATTTGCAGACATTTATCTCGAAAACGGTAACAGTGGTATCTGGAAAACGGTAACTCCTATCCAAATATTCCATAGGAACAAAATTGTAGAAAATTTTATGCACTTTGTTTTTTTGTACAGAAAGTTTTTCTCCATCTTTTTTAGTTTTTGTGTTAAATGACAAAAACAATATTTGCATTGTTTTTTAAACGGACGCCATTTTGAAAGTACAGCCAGTTTTCTTTTTTAGGACAGATCTTAAATTGTTCCTTAGGCTTTAATCTTTATGAAAAACATTGTCCCCAAGGATCTGGGGGGGTGCACGGACAGTTAGGGTGGGCTTCCGTAGTGTTACGTTTTATGTTGAATTTTATATTTTACTTTAAGAGATGAATCATTTATCTGGAACTCTATGCAAATTGTATAGGAACAAAATTGTAGAAAATTGTATGCACTTTGTTTTTTGTGCAGAAAGTTTTTCTCCATCTTTCTTAGTTTTTGTGTTAAATGACAAAAACCATATTTGCAAATTTTCTTTTTTTAAACGGACGCCATTTTGAAAGTGCAGCCAATTTTTTTTTTAGGACATGTCTTAAATTGTTCCTTAGACTTTACTACGGGAGCCAGGGTGGGCTCCCGTAGTAAGTGGGTATTACCGACAACATCATTTTACACATAAAAACACGAAATACGACATTTTTTAGTGGTCACAGATATTCTTATTTAAAAAAAAGTGTTTTATTTAATTTTTTTTAAATCATGTTTTTTTGTACATCTATTGCCATATCTCAAAAATGAATTGAGCTATCGATGTGAACTTTTTTTTGTTATAAAACACACACTTAAGCGCTTCTTTCTATATATAGGATTGCTAATAAAAAAAATGTGAACATGCCAAAAACGTAGATGACCCTGACAGTTTAGAGAATACGCCATCAAATTTTCACTAAGCGAGGAACTTTTTTGTTTTTGAAAATTTTGTGTAACATGCTATAAAGAAAATGAAGTCAATAGACTAAAAAAGTTTTTAGAAAAAAAATATTTTCATTATTAGCAATAGTTTGCTAGTTACGATTTTTTTAGTATGGAGGAATTATCGAAGCGTACGCGCGAGGCACTTAAGAATAATAATGATTATGTATTGTCTGTAACGGAACTTTTCATTATTATTTTTTTATGTTTAGGACTGTTTTATCACGTTTTAGGATCTGAAAGGATAACTTATTTTTTCCAGTGGCGCATTAAGGACTAAGGTTGAAGGCAAAAAGGAATTAAAAATGTTAAATAAAGTATCTGGGATAAAAATGCATTGCATTGGGATCTCGGAAACGGTAAGAAATAATATTATAGTAAATGGAAAAAAAAGTTGAGCAACTAGGGGTCTAATAAAATTCCATAAACAGAAGTTTAGGAAAAGTAATAATTTTGGAGTGTTTTGGTAAAAAGTAAACTATCGAGTTTTCCTTTTTTTGCGTTATTATTGGAGCTAAATAGAAAAGACAGTTTCTTAAAGCATTTTTTTTTTAACGTGGCAATCTTAATATTTGTATTCAACATTTACTGTGTCAGAGTCCCTATCCGAAACTCGATCCACACAATAATTGAGTAAACGTGTTATTTTCGCCTAAATTAGGCAACAAAAACGAAAAAAATATCCTAAATTAAGTCTGTTTTAATTTCCGCAGCCCTAATTATAGAAACAATGTTTCCATGGTTTGTGCAAAAGTTTATCGTTCTCCTCTATTACTACGCCACATAAAATCCACTCTATTTTACAATGAAACTTAGATTGCTTTTTTATATTAAATATTTTTTTAGCAGATAATCCACGCACAATTCGCACAATGGCCATACGTTCTACAATATAATACAAGTGGTAATAAGGGAAGAATATCGTTACACATTTTACTTCCACATCCAGTGTAAGTAGGTATAATATCGACAAAAATATTTTTGAAAATTTGTATTGTCCAAATAGGCTTAGAATGTCATGAAACGTCGAGATTTTAAGTTTGAGTAAAAAAAATTCTGTCTGTCGGTCTGTCTGTAACTTTTCTTGTGCACATGATTACTCCGGAACCGTTTAAGATATTGACTTGAAATTTGGTACACGTACCTACGTATTTTAAAGAGATCTGGAACCAGATTATTCCGCTAAAGAGTTGGGGGGTAAATGGGTGTAAATAGGCAAATCAAGCAAGTAAGAGTCCATAAAATTGGTATTTAGTATATATAAGAGAAGCTAAGGTCCCAAAATTTTTTGGGCATTAACCACCCCCATTACCAACTCCCACCCCATTATTCAAGGAGGCGAAAAAAATAAAATTGTCATTTAGTGTGTGTACAAGAACCAAAGGCATCAATTTTTTTTTACTTTATCCACCACTACTACCACTCCTCTTCCACCACCCTCAGCCCCACTACCGATGTGGCATATCGTTTTATAGGTTTTTGGGATAGACGATTTCAAATATTTTATTATTAAAGTTCCATAAACAATAATTTCCACATTCAAATTTTTTTCGTTGTGAGAGACTTGGATAGAAGATCTGGATGTGGAAGTAGTGATTCCTTGGGCAGGGATTTTATAATTTGACGTTCGACGAAAACGAATAACGTTGATTGTACACCGCCCTGAGACAAGATAGTTTTAGTGGACGCGTATTAATACTCAATTTCTGCAATTCGCGCGCTCCAAAAAAATCACTGTACCTAAACTATCAAAGAAACAATAAGAATTATGCTATCAAAAACTTTTTTGGTCTTTTGGCTCTATTTTCTTCGCAGCATATTATACAAAACTTCCAAGAACAAAAAAGTTTGTAGCTTAGTGAAAATTTGACTACGTATTTTTTGAACTTTTTTAAGTTTTTAACATGCTTAAAAATGTTTTAATTAACAATACTATACAAAGATAGAAGCGCTTAAGTGTGTGTTTTATAACAAAAAAAAGTTCATGTGGATATCTCCATTCGTTTTTGAGATATGGCATTAGATGTTCAAAAAAACATGATTAAAAAAAACAAAATTTCACACCTTTTTAAAAATAACAATGTCCGTGGCCACTAAAAAATGTCGTATTTCATGATTTCTAATGAACATCGACCTACTTAACGAAATGGTATATGTCTCAGTTTGTTCTAAGATTAAAAAAAAACTCGAGAAGGAAGCGACTTTTCCCCTGTTTTTTACTCCACTAAAATAGATTAAAAGAAAATAGAAAATAGAATTTAAAAATTATTTTGTAATTGCTTCCACATCGTGAGAGCATGGTAACGGTAAAAAAAAATTGAATTTATTTTTTCTGTAAATAGGCTTAAATCATGAAATGTCCAGATTTTAAATTTAAGTAAAACAAAATTTCTGTCTGTTTGTCTGTTTGTAAATTTTTATTATGCGGATCATTATTCTGGAACGGTTTATGATATTGACTTGAAATTTGGTAAACATATGTATTATAACGAGATCTTTTTTTTTTTGACGGGTGGAAATGCTTTATGCACTGACTGAGGTACTTGTTCTGCCTTTTCCCCAGTACTGTGTGAGACTTCCTGTCCTGGCATAATCACTAAAACCACCTCTTTCGTCTCCCCTCTCTAACCCGGAACCGCTTATCGCATAACGTCAGATTAGGTGGTGTCTGTTCATCTGCTTCCTCGCCTATTCTAAATTCTACCTTGGTGCAGTCGCCTTTCCTCCGCTTCTTTTTCCCTCATTATCGTTCTTATGAATAAGTGTATCCTCCTCCACTTTTCCTTGTTCTCTATCATACTCGGAATCATGTTTTCTATATTTACTGTCATCCCTAGCTCCTGATTGGTTTGTCTTCGTTCAACCTGCCATCTCTCGCACTCGAACAGAGTGTGAGCTGCAGTATCCACCTGTCCGCAGTACTCACAATTGTCGTCTTCAGTTTTTCCAATCCTCTTTGTGTATACTTTGAATGAGCCATGCCCCGTAAGTGCCTGCGTTAGGAAATAGTCAACTTCCCTATGTGTGCATTTCACCCATTCGCTCAAATTTGATATAAGCTGCTTTGTCCATTGTGCTACATCTAATGTGTCATTCCACATCTCCTGCCACCTCTGAATTGTGCGTATTCTTTCTAGTGTTTTAACTTGCTGTATGTTTTCCTCTCTCCTGTTATGTACAGCCTTCCTCTCCTCTGCTAGTAAATCAATGGGTATTATTCCTGCAACCACTTGCACTGCTTTCGCCGAAACCGTACGATAGGCGCTTGTCACTCTGATAAGCATTTTCCTTTGTATCCTAATTACCATCTGCCTATATTTCCTCATTTTAATATAATCACACCAAATAGGTGCTCCATATAGTAGGATTGACTGTACCACGTTATACAGCATTTCCCTTTTCTTTGACCCTGGACCTCTTATATTAGGGGTAATTCTGGTTAAGGCGGTTACCTTCTTCTCCGACTTTTCAACCGCTGCCTTTATATGCTGCCCAAAACTCCTGTTTTCGCCTAGGGTAATACCAAGGTACATTATGCTTCTCTTGGGATGTAATTGGGCTTCTTCACATTTAAAAAGCACATCTTCCCTATTTCTTTGCCCTTTAAGTATAACTACTTCCGATTTATGGGGGGCTAATTCTAGCTCCTTATTCTGCATCCAGTTATTTATTTGCTGTAGGGCTTCGTCGCCCTTCCACATCAGTTCATCTTTGTTCCTAGCATTGACCACTACTGCTAGGTCGTCCGCATAAGCTAGTGTATGCACTCCCTCCGGCATTATCTCCCTCAGAACATCGTCATACAGTACATTCCACAGAGTAGGTCCCAGAACCGACCTCTGTGGAACTCCAGCTGTAATCTCCATGCAGGTGCCCTTTTCTATGTACAGAGATCTCTCCTCTAAGTAGTTGTCGATTATGTTCAGTAGATACCTTGATATCCCCCTTTTCTGCAGACTCCTTAGTATATGATTCCATGATGCTGTATTGAAGGCATTTTTCACATCAAGTGTGATCAAGACTGCCCACTTACACTCTCTTCGCTCCCTAACTATGCTTAACACTTTCTCCACTGCTTGTATAGTTGATTTTCCTTTTCGAAAGCCATACTGATTATCTGAAAGTCCTCCAGACTCCTCCAATTCCCTTTCCAGCCTATCTCTCACAAGACCTTCGTATAATTTGCCAAAAGAGCTTAGAAGACAGATTGGTCTGAGATTCATATCCTCCGGTTTCCCTTTTGGGATCAGGACTAGCTTTGCCTTCTTCCAGTTTTTTGGGAAGCTTTGCTCTTTGAGGATCCCATTCATTAGGTTAAGCAGAACTATTGGGGCAATCTCCTCTATTTTTTTCACCACTTCCATAGGAATTCCATCTGGACCTGGTGCCTTTCCTGTTTTCAATTTTTCAAGAGCCCTCTTAAGTTCTGTTTCTGTAAACAGCTCTACCTGATTATAACGAGATCTGGAACTAGATTATACTTTGATCTTATTTCGTTGAAGAATTGGGGGACAAATTGCGGTAATATATAAAGCAAGTAAATAAAAATCCATAAAATTGGAATTTAGTGTATGTACGAGAAGTGTCACTTTTTTGGCATTAATCACCTCCACTATTACCCTCGCCCCATTATTAAAAAAAAATTACGATTTAGTGTGAATTTTTTGTGAAGTAACCCCCACTTCCCACTGTCGCCCCCATTGCATTATGAAATGGGATACAAAGACTCACAAACTGTTTAAAACTTTGCGAACTCATAAAATTTGTCATCAAGTCGTAGAGGAACATTTTTACAACGTATTATACGTCAAGTTTGAAAGCACAAACATATGTTTTTACATATTTTACCATCATTAAATTTAATAGTGTAGTTAATATTACATAAAATAAATGTAATAAATAGAAATGTTAAAAGAAACATTTATATTAATTAGATCACAAAATTTTCAGTAATATTTATTGTAATTTCTTTAGCCTAATTCAATTTTTTATTCTTTTACACATAAAGAGTTGTTAGATTGATTTTCTCTGTGGTTGGTTTCAGAACTGTCGAATTAGATGTCATCCACACTGTCATAAAAATCTCTTATTTCTGTGAATATATTATCTAAGTAATCTGTTCTGCATTCGCAATCGTTTTCCGTTTCGTAATCACAAGAGTCATCGCAACTTGTTTCTGAGCTACACATCATCATATAAGTTTCCGTCCTGTTCTTCTTTCTGAATTAGTTCAACTTGTGAGCAATTGAAACAATTAATTAATCTCGTTGCAATATTAACATAAATGTAACATTTATACCGAATTATCTTAAGCAAAAACTTAAAATTTAAATATATGATCTACTTTGACCATGCCACAACATAATACTGCTATTTTTCTGCGCCATTCCTCCTACAACGCAATATTAAATTATAATGTGCTTGAAAATTATTTAAAACATCTTTCTATAAATACCTTTAACTACTAGCTTAAAAACATGCTATTTAGCAAACAATGTACAGTATCGGAAAGTTTTGCTTTTGGGATTGCATAGTTTCAACGACTTAACCGACCGCCCACAATAAAGGCGTCTACCAGTACCCTAGCAGAGGCAAAGTTTGACACGCCCCTTAATGTACGTCACTGCTTGCTTCGCTCTAGTTTGCTCTTATTGCCGCACCAAATCAAACACTTTCCGACACTGTATATGATTGTGTATAAAACCATGTAAAATATATACGTGCTGCATGTCGAGGTGTATACTTATGTATACAGGGTGAATGAAGGAAAAATTAAGAAAATATTACCCGAAAGATTTCCTTGTTTTTTTGTAGAAATGACTTTAACCAATATGACCTAACGCGGTGCAACGATACCACTACCTCCCCATTTATCAGACTTGGGGCTGACAACAAAGCTGGCGGTTATAAGTGACTTTTTGGATTTAAACACACTACAAAAAGAGCAAAAATCAAAATAATTTTTGTAGAACACAGCACAGCACAAAACAAACAAAAGTAATGAAAAGTCCAAGAAAATGTTCGAATGTATTACATTCAATGCACTGTTCTAAGAGCAGAATGGCATATTGAACGGTATCGATCTACGAATACAATTTAAAATTCAACGGTACGCTCTAACTGGAAATCAAGAAGACAAGAAAGACACAGGACCCTATGTTATGAAGTCTTATACTATGTAAGAAGATTAGAGAATTAATTCTCTAATCTTTGCCACGTACCTGCAACGAACCTCATTGTTGTCAAAGTTCGTAATAAGATAGAAAGAGACAGATACCAGTTACAGATGCGTGTTGGCGAAATTCGATTTACCTTACTTTTATTTGAAGGACGGATCCGTTGCAGGTGCTTGATTCATTGCCTTATATGCACTGACCATCGATTTTCTTTTTTTTTACCTAATCCAAAATGGCGGGCGCCCAAAAGTTGTGTGATAAGGTTGTAAATAATACGTTAAAATTTCAAGTTAAAATATTAACCCTTAAGGGTAGCGGGTTGGGGTCAAAGGTAAAAATTTTTGATATTCTATATATTCAAAATGGCGGGTGTAAAAACTTAAGACAAAAATATTAAGATTTAAGAGTAGCGGGTTAGGGTTAAAAGTCAACTTGATATTTTCTTTGTTCTGCATCGGATCCATTTCTATTCCCTGCAAGCTCAAAGGTCCCATTTTTTTAAGGGAAATTATAGTGTGAAACAATAAACTTCATTTTACTTTAATTTCTTTATTGGAAGTTTGATAGCAAAGGTACTTATGTGAAAATAAACTTGATTTTATCAAAGAATAAGAAGTAAAAATAAAAATACTATAAACATTATGGTAAAACTTGCTTATAGTAATCTTTCTTCACAGGATCTAATCGTTGTTCTAATTAATCCATCCAGCGCTGAAGCTTCAGTTACAAGCTCTCCTGCCCTTTTCACAGCTTGTGTGTGATTAGGAAATTTCTTTATTTCAATTATCAGACAATTCAGGATTATTTATAATTTGATTAAGGTCCTCTTCGGATAAATCAACTGTTAATGGTGGCTCATTATATTCACATTCTTGCAAGTGTAAACTTTCTTAAGTCGGTATTGTTGCCTTTTCTAGCTTTTAATATTCTGCGAACGGCCAACTCCCTAATACACCAGTTTTCATCGCCCAGCATTCCCAGTAGTATGTTCTCAGGGTGTGCAAAATATCCATTTCGTATTACGACGGGATCAACTACCTACTCCTTTCAACTCTTCTGATAAATATCTGGATAATTGTATGGTCTTCTATACATTTGAAGCACCTTGCAGACATGATGGATGTGCTTCTATTTTGAACCACATTGGCGCATACACTTTGACAACATACGTTGCTGATATACCTAACCAAATCTGCAGAGCAACATATAAGCGAAGTATTCTATTTGCTGTCGTCAGCCATTGCGAGTGGACTATTTTGCCAGGTTCTCGTTTTGAAAGATTAATAGAAACATATCCCGTTATTACGCTTAGACGACATTACCTGACTGAAAAGTTCCTTCATAGAATAAATATTAACAATCAACCGCTTTTACACAATATTTCTGTCCTTAATACATCTGATTTAACAAATAAATTCTGGATACATAAAAATTATCCGCCTCTTTGTGTAGCTTTTCGAGATTCAAGCGATATTCTTCCCCTATTAGACAATCCATATGATTACACTTCAAACTTTGAATACTCTAATCTTTCTTCGAAAGTGTCATTAATTACACTACAATACAGTGATCATCCAAATATTAGTGTGAACATTTTAAACACAATTTTGGATAAGTGGGATAATCCATTGTTGATATACTCAGACGCTTCCAAGTCTCTCTTGGGTACTGGTTGTGCATGCTACATACCTTCGACCAATAACTGTATAAAAATCAAATTATCGCCTCAATGCTCCATTTTTACAGCTGAAGCAATTGCTATATACGAGGCTCTCAAATTTATTTATTCTTCTAATTCCTACACTTCCATAATTTTATCAGATTCTCTATCGGTTTTATCTTCATTAGAAAACAGCTTTTCCTTCAACATCAAAACCAACCCGTATATTCTAAAAATAAAGAAACTGTTACACAATGTTTTAGGTATGGGAAAAGAGGTTCATTTTGTATGGGTAAAAGCGCACATTGGCATAAAAAATAATGAAATTGTCGACTCTTTGGCCAAGGAAAGCATCGTCTCAGGATTCCCATTAGAACAAAAAAATCTGTCTATCTGACTCCTTTAACATTTTAAAATCTAAATTTAGAAATAGGTTAGAGCTGTGGCAGGAGTTCTGTCATTCCAGTCCTACTAGATATTCGCATATTCATCCTGACCTCCCATCTAAGTTTTGGCACGAAAATTATGAATATCCAAGAAAATATATCACAACAATAATACGTCTCAAATTTGGACATGCCTGTTATCCAGCACATTTACATAAAATAAATGTTTTGCCTTCAGAGAATTGTGATATTTGTAATGTTAAAAGTGACCTGGATCATATTTTCTTCCAGTGTTCTAAATATAAAGCAGCAAGTGACAGACTACATAACAATCTTATTAATTATAATATTCAGGCTCCTTTTAATATACGTTCTCTCCTCAGCCTCCATAATAAGCAAATTTTTGATTGTATCATCGGTTTTTTGGAAGAAACGAATATTTTATTATGAATTTTGTGAGTGAATGTTTAAGTAGGTTAGCTTCGTATCCTCTGTTGTTTTTCCTCTGTTGCATCCCTTAATTATAGTGGTCCTCTAATTTTGTTTGTGTTTAAAAAAAATAAATGTCCTGATAAACCCCAGGACGAGAAGCGTATGTCCCTGTTTTTTCTCCTTTGTTGATATTCAATATTTATTTTTTCATTGTCGACATAGGTTAATTGGAATAAATGGTTTTTTTTAGGGTAGCGGTTGGCTGTATGGCTAGTGGACAGATGCCAAAAAAAAAATCCTGGTATTACTTCTTGGCATATTTCATAAAAATATAACTGATATGTGTTAAGATCTTTCACCTTAACTATAGGAATTCCGAATTTAATAATCTTAAATGCAGCTACTGGCATCTGCTCGCATTTGACTAACGACTTTCCTATTATACCTGAAAATCCTGAAACACAGTTCGATCAAGTGCCTTTTAGTGGAAGTTCATTTGCATGCAGTTGGCAAATGAACCACTGAAGTGGCCTCTTAAAATGTTTTTCAAGTAGAGCTATAACACCACCTTTGGGACCAGTATTTGTAGCCGTTCCATCACATCCGACGACTTTTAAGGTGTTAGTTGGGATTCGAGAGTTTTCAAAATAACTGATAATGGCGTTAATGATGTTTACAGCTGAACCTGTAGAAGGTGTGACATGTCCCAAATATGATGATCCGGTCTCTCCAATTAAAACTATATGTTCTTCGGTTGTTTTCTTTCGACGGTTATCTATTAATTTCATGGCCTTGTCTTTACGCCCATCGAAGTAAAGTCCACGTAATGATATTGGCGTACCACATGATGATAATTCACCTCTCTTCTTGCTTATAGCTCTTCTAATTTTGTTTTTATCAATTACATGCGTTGTGTTAGATTCATTAATTAAACCAAAATCTTGGAGTACTGAAGAAACAATCAGTGCTCCAGCTCTATGGAAAATACCGCACTTATCTAAAACTGACAGTGTTCACTGTTCACCGAGCTTTCATGTATGCAGAACACAGCGCATGCTGTATTATGGGCATGGGAACATTAGATAACAAATACGTAGGTAGTAATAAGTAATTTAAATTTAATATAGTAATTAAACATAGTTTAAAAATATTACTAATTGATAAGTATCGATAATATTTGTAAGGGTACATACTATCTTTTTGGTCTTTGATGCTAACCCGCTACCCTTGAGTCTTAATATTTTGGTTTAAAATTTTTACCAGCCAATTTCAACCCCAAGACCAAACTTTTCCGCGCCCGCCGTTTTAGATATGCACAAAATAAAAAAATTGGACTAAACCTAAATATTTTTCACTAAAATTTCTACCTGTTGCTGATAACCCCAAAACACAACTTTTGCGCATCCGCCATTTTGAATATATAGAATATCCAAAATATTTACCTTTGACCCCAACCCGCTACCCCTAAGGGTTAATATTTTAATTTGAAATTTTAACGTATTATTTACAACCTTATCACACAACTTTTGGGCGCCCGCCATTTTGAATTAGGTAAAAAAAAAAGATAATCGATGCACCCTACTGACCATAGCGAATTGCAAGTTTTAATGCAATACTTAATTACTTCGGATCGCTCTAAAATTTTGCAGGGACTTTCCCCACATAGAAGACTAGTACACTATTTACTACAGTATTTTCCGCGTGTTGTGGTAAATCACCTTGTATATATGTATTCATTTTCATTTTCTTATTTGGACAATTTCAATTTTATGCTATGTAAATCTGTAACTTTGTTATTTAATATTAGTCACTTTTTATTATTATTATTGTTATTGCTACTATAATTTCAATAATTTCTATTAGTTTTATATTAGTATACATATTTAATACAAAAATTTTTCATGTGTTTAAGGGTACAAGTGGTAGAATATCTATTAAGCTAAACGGGGCGAAGGCCTAAAGGGCGAACCTTTAGATTAAAGAAATTGTATTTCTTTTATCTAATAAGAACGATTTATTATTATTATATTATTATAAATTGAAATTTTGCAAGTCAATTTTGAACCAATTAATGACGTCCAATTGAGCTTTTTTAATACCCATGTAGTTCTGACAGCACAATAATATGGTACCAAAAGTGTGTTTTTTCAATATTATTATCGTTACTGGGTACATTTCTACTCCCCTACGTGGACTTGCACATTTATTATAAATATAAATATATGTGATTTCCCGTCTAGTATTCCAAGTAATTTAAAGTTTTTCAGTTATTGAATAGTTTTATTTTCAAATAAAGGACTAGCTGTATACTTTAAACTTATAGCATGAAACTGCATAAAATAAGGTTTTCTATTTGTTATTATTAAACAGTTATTTGCAAAATATTGAGAAATTAAGGGCAACTTTGGACTTAAATTATCAGTTGCAAGAGCTATAATTTTGTTACTCGTTTCAATTTTAATATCAACTGAATAAGAACATCATTTGAAAATGGCGGCTCGAACGCAGCTGATTAAGTTCAGATTTTTAGTATGTTTAATAGTTTACCTAAATGAACATCTTTGCTAGGTTTCAAAACTTTATCAGTTATTTTCCTCCAATGTTCCCTATTTGAGTGTAATATTAGTATTTACCATAAAATTGTCGGAGCAATGATAACACTCCTTTCCGCCATGTCCGCCATATTTCAATGCGCTACAAAAAATCATAATATAAAGACCACGCCTTCCCCAGCACTACAAATTCTGAAGTAGATAAAACTAAATGCAAATCGCTCATATGAGAGAAAAATACCGTGGGTAAGTACGTCGTTCTATGTTGGAAACATGCTTCTTAAACATAATGCCATCAATCCTTATGTTGTTATGAACAAGGATATTAATTTCCAAACATAAATCTTAAAAAACACGAACATTGCAAATGTTATTACTTCTATAAATTAACAATCGCACAGTTAGGCGTTATAAATAATAAAGTAAAAATTCTATTAAAAATGGAAAAATATATATTACCAATATAAACATAATTGTACTAGGTATTTTGACCGCCGGTATTCTTTCTTTAACATCAAAATACCGTGCGTGTAATTGCCCATTAGCATGTACATTCACGTAGCGCGAGAAACTCGTCCGTCAGCGGAGTATCCCAGCTCTCAGTAATTTCATTTCAGCCAGCTGGCGCACGCGATGTTGTAATTCTTAGTCCCTGTGCCTAGCCCACCACTACACACGCGGTATATCTCTTATACAATAGAGTGGGTCGAAAAAAATTAATATTTTTTTTTCGAAACGCTTTAGAGCGGAAAAGTTGCCTATTGCAATAAAAAGAAAAATGGCATAAAATCGGTTCGCGCATCTTACTTAACCCATTAATGCCCAGATTAATATATTTCCTTGGATTTTTCTAATATTCAGAAATATGTGTTATTAGCAATGTTGGACAATAGAAAAAATATCAAAAATATTTAATCCTTCTTAATTTTTGAAATTTGATATGGGTCGTTAACGACCCCTTGGGCTCTAGAAATTATTGAAATATTTTATTTATTATTTAAAAAATCTGAAAAACATGTTTCATTATTGTTTGTGAAAACTCTAACTGAAAGCTTTATTAGTTTTATTTTCGCACAAGTGACACCTGCGCCTTGGCCTATCAGCTACATTAAGATGCCGACCCGAAGCAATGGTGAGATACAGACTAGCCGCCCGCTTTCTTCCAGATACGGCATATTTTTTTCATGTTTTTTCAACAGACACTGCACAATTTCACGTCGGAATTCAAGACTGTCTTTGGCAATCCCGTATTGACGAGCTAGCAGCCATGTATTTATTGCACACACATCGAAGAGCCAAAAGACAATTGTATATACCATTTTTTCCTCCTAAATCCTATCCAATAATTTGAAATGTGGTTTTCTAGCTAGTCAACTCCACCCATGTATTTATTGTAATATGTCACGACAAGTGGTTGTGGTATTTCATCTTTCTTTTTGTCCTTAGCTGAATATTGTTGACATTTCTGTTCTGGCTTTATCCCATATTCATTCGAGAATAATGCAACGATGCTGTTGTCTTTCCATCGCACCACATCTTTTAGTTTACTGACAGCACAATCCATTGCACCTCGTGGTAATTTTTTCATAGTTTTTTTCTTTCAATGGGCAGTTATCCATTCTCCCATTCTCTTATCTCTAACAGTGACCTTCTTGTGTTAAAAACATTTCAAAATATTTAGGCGGATGACTTATTGCACTTAGGGTGAGTAGCGGAAGTAAATGCAAGACTCTCTCCTGAGATGTTTTCAGATCTCCTTTCTTCCACTTGGTCTTCTCATATTTACCAGTAAATATAGGTACAGTTGTACATCTTTTCGCCAACAAAGTTAGTAGAATATTATATTCCTCATACTTCTCGGTTTCTAGTTGACCAACAGATTCAATATCACCGTTATTCTCACGCTCTACTTCAGCATCATTCTCAGTATTTTGGATTGGCGCTAGTTCATCTGGAATGTCATTTTTGTCAAAGTAAAATTCTGCATCGGCAGCTAGTTCTTTTTTCAACATTCAACTTATCGGCATCATTACACTTTTCGTCCCCTGAATCACAATCTGTAGCATTCCTAAAGTCATCCGGAGGCGTTATTACTATTCGTCAGGGGTAATGTCATGTTCATCTAACATTTCAATTTCCTCCAATAATTCCGATGTAAAAAAGATATATCTTGAACAATGTAGTAAGCCCAAGGGGCTTACAATGTAGTAAGCCCAGCAATATTTAAGGTTTTCTAGCGGCTTTATTTCTCATTATTAAGGCATATAAATTATAGAGATGATCGAGTACATGCTATTTTTGAATAATATCTCAATGCAGTTTGAAAAACAGTAATATATTTGTATTTACCAGTAACTAAACTGTGACATGTCACATAAAAATATTTGTTGAAATATTTTACACCAAATCTCACAACTGAACACCGTCAATTTGTAAGTTTATCATTATAATATAAAGTGAATAACTATACTAAGACGCTGGACACATACATAATGTTAGTTGCATAATCAGTAAGGACAGTAGAAATTAAAATTGTCTCTGGGTCGTTATCGTAAAGTTTATGAAAAATGGCAAAAATCACAATATATTTGAAATTTTTTTCTGTTAGTTAAAACTTTTAAAATAAATACGCTTTAGTTTTTTAAGCTTGTTTTATGTTTTGTTTTCTTAAAATATTTTCTTAACCGCTTCTCAAGTCACCGAAGTAACTCCTTGAAAATCCAGAATGGTTTTGTGTTAGGTAAATAGAAACGAGGCCCTACAGCTTATAGTGGAGTCCGAACCACTTCTTGGGGATAATTTTATAATTAAAATTATTTCGCGATGAGCAGGGATTGAACCTGCTTCGCTAGGTACGCCAGCATGCAAGCTAGACGCGCTAAACCACTAAGCTACCGTCCCCTTAATAGTTTAGATAACCTAAATAAATTAAATTCTACTCCGTAATCTAGTTTTTTTCGTTCGCGCAACATTTTAGAAAAAACAGAAGTTTACCAATTTTTCGCAATTTTCACTCTGCAACTCATCGCTCGTGTTGCTGGAACAAAATGATCCAGAACTCACCACGTTGAGGTGGTTGCACATCGAGTTCCACCCACACCCTACCCAACCAACCATCCAATTTTTGGGTGTGGTATTTACATTATATTTACAACTATTTACAAACATTTTCCATAGGTAACACAGTAAGCCAAAGATATGACTACTATGAGCAGGATTCTTTGTCATACTGCGTTTTTTACTTTTACTTTTTTACATCTACTACACATTTACAGTCTGATTTTTTGGAGAAATGAAGCATAATCGATCTAGACTTCAGTGTTGCTCGGATATAGCCAGGGGCGGCTTAAGGGCCGGGCAACCCGGGCGGCTGCCCGGGGCGCCAAATTGAGGGTAAAGGAGGGATGTCAGAGGGCAAAATTTTTTTTTTGGATTTCTAATAGTATTCATTCCATGAGACTATAAAATTTTTTTTAGATTTCTAATAGCACTCCCTTCATGAGGCGAGAAAATTTTTTTTTAGATTTTTAATAGTACTCCTCCATGAGGTGTTTTCTGATTTTTATTTGCAACCCCATCCCCGCCCCAATGAGGTGATAACAAGTTTGTACTTTAGTATGAAGTACGTCCGTGATGACCTCAGGAAAAGGCGCCAAAGAGTGCTCCCGCCCGGGTGGAAAATGTAACTTGAGCCGCCCCTGGATATAGCCATCTCCAGCTTCATGTCCACATACTTTATTCGAGGCCTCTGTCACAAGTTTGACGCACCTCTCCACGTATCTTTCAAGCAATCCAAACATCACGGTATTTATCCAACGAATTACTTAAAGTTGTTGATCCAGTAATAGAACGAAATGCGTTCTTTGTGTATCCAGAGAATGTTCTGTTGGCAATGCTTGTCGATGAAAGGGAACATATTCGGGAGCTTGGTTACAGAAGAATCTTAAAAGCAAGACAAATAGCTCCAAAGAAGAAGACTTAGAAATTTCTTACCACCGAAGATAAACTTTCAAGCTTCCGATTACACTAAAATTATGAATTGGAATTCTTGTGTGTTTTATCTTCCCCCAATGCTGCGCGGCCTAAGTGAAGATGATATTAAATCACTCATCAATTCTGACACTAGGCCCATCAGAGAAATACAAAGGTTTCCCTGTCACACCCAGGCTGCGGAGAGGTGCGTCAAACTTGTGACAGAGACCTCGAATAAAGTATGTGGACATGAAGCTAGAGATGGTTATGTCCGAGCAACACTGAAGTCTAGATCGGTTATGCTTCATTTTGACGTGCAACCACCTCCACGTGGTGAGTGGTGAGTTCTGGGTCGTTTTGTTCTAGCAACACGAACGAAGAGTTGCACAGTGAACATTGCGAAAAATTGGGAAATTTCTGTTTTTTTCTAAGACGTTGCGCGAACGGAAAAAATTAAGTTATTGATCACAATTTAATTGATTTAGGTTATTTAAACCATAAAACAAGTATAAAAAACTAAAGCATGTTTATTTTAAAAGTTTTAACAGAAAAAAATTAAAAAAATATCGTGATTTTTTCAATTTTTCATAAACTTTAAGTACGATGCGCGAACGGAAAATGTTAACCGATTTTATTTTTTTTTATGCCGTTTTTCTTTTTATTACAATAGGCAACTTTTCCGCTCTAAAGCATTCCGAAAAAAAATATATTTATTTTTTTCGACCCACCGTATTATACAATCGGTAGTAATTTCATTCTAATATTTAACAGTTATTTTTCTTCTATATAATCCGCTAATTTAATTTAGGAAATGTATTAATATTATGTAAAGATGGACAAGACGTTGACTCGAGAATATGGCGAAGGCAGCGAGTGAAATATTTCATGCTGTGAAACTTTTATATTAGAACATATCAGAAAGTTTTAAAACATTTTAAAAAATATCGTGCTATCCATTTTATCATCTGATGGAACTTTTAATGTCATCTGGAAAACTATATTAATCATGCATAAAAGTTTAACGGTTTTCTTCAACTGTTCTATCAAGCAAATGGTCTGGGGCTAGTTTATATTATGTATTATTCATAACTATTTATGTTTTGCGCTTATTGAAATAATCTTCCACACAATATTCTAAAATTTAATTAAAATTAAATGTGTAATTACTTTTACAATTAATTATTTTTTATTTATTTGCTTTTATCATGATCAAAAACTATTATTTAGGTATGAAGCAAATCACAAGTTAGACTTCTTTATTTAACATGGAATTATCTACTTTCTGTATATTGGTACCTTAATTTGGTCCCGCTAATATAATACTTAGGTAAACACTTTAAAACATTCATTTTTTGTATTTGAAAAATTAAATGAACAATTTTGAGCACCTTCAAAACTATTACCCCCAAAGGAAATACCCGAACCCGTATTAATTTCTTTTGATGTTGTGGTAGTAGCTTCGGTAGTAACCGATATTATGTTACTCGATGGTTCGATTTTCTTCTCTCCCATTAACATTCTGCACATTTTCTTCTTCTTCTCAATTGATTCTTCTAAATATGACTCTGCCACTGAAGATGACCTGGAATTAGTTATTATTTAGAATAGAAAGACAATAATATTGTGAAAAAACTTGCTTTCATCCTCCTAGCCGTTTCAACACAGCAGTCGTCTTGAGATTCTGTTGGAAACCAGCTACTATATATGACGTTAATGTTAATGCCAACAATTGGTCACAGCAACTGCGGCCCGGTCTGAATCCTGCTTGCTGTACTGGTAGATGTTCCGTGATGGTATCACTAATTCTTTTATATTTCGCTCGAGAAGTTTATATATGCAGCTGAGAAGTGCTGGTGTTTCAACAGGGCGATTATATTAGACTTCTTATATGACTTCTTAAACGACGACGACGCGACAGTGAAATTTTATTCAATAATTTTCAGGTATCTTTTTTGGAGGCGTTCAATTTTATTTCATAAATTTTTTTGCGATTAATATGGCGTGGTCGTTTCAAGTTATGGATGCGGCTTCACACAAAGGTAGGCGTTTTATAATTCGAAATTTCAAACGTTGAGTTTAGTAACGCTTTTTTCGCTATCAAAGTTGCCTGTTTTTATTGTAATACAGAGGGCTGAAAAATAGAAGTTTGACAAACTGAAACAATCCATCATTAAATTGTAAATATTCAACACATAGATCTAGTGATACGTATGCGGACACAAAGGCCTTAATTAGAGAACGTTGGTGCATCTGAATGAATTTTATATTAATTTTCATTTAGGTTCGCCTGACAAAGAGCTGACAACATTTTGAACTAATATTAATGTCGCTAGCAGACAAAATTAGTTTAAATAGACACGGCATTTATTAATTATCCTTTGTAGGCGAATATTTTTAAACACGACAGTTATTATTACAGTTACATTTTAGTTTGTGAAAAATGAATTTTAACAGACAAGCCAAACTAGTTAATATAAACAAATTGTCTACAAAAGGTTGGGGCCACAGTATATACTGATATTGAAACTATTCACCTCAAATATTTAACATTTAAAGCATCATTTTCTTACTTATTAAAAAATATTTAAAATAAATTTGGGTTATTATTTAAATCATTGCTCTAAATCAGAATAATGTGTTGATTTTTAAGAACACTTGTGGACTTGCTACATAGTTTCAAAGGGAGATTATTATTATAAAACATATAGTCAAAGGATAAGCGATAAATTTAATATTTTAGGCGTATCTTATGTAAGTACTCATTTGGACATCTCAAATTTCGGTTAGAACATACAACTGGTATTACAACAAAGGTGTTATAACTCCTGAAGGGAAGTTGTGCAGAAGGGAGCTACATATTTAGATACAAGGGCCACAGACCTCCTAGTACACTAGAAGTAATTTCTAAAAAAATTCTATTGCCGCAGTTGGGAAGCGAATTCGTAACTCCATTAAAAGAAGATGAGGGGACAAGTGTGCTTAACTCTTGACCACGCAGTCATATGTACAGTACATCGTATGTAATAGATCTATAATATATAGTATTATTTATGTATCATCTCTTCCACCTCCACCACTGCCACCTCGATTACCGGATGGTATATCGTTTTATGGGTTTTTGAGGTAGACGAATTCAAATATTTTATTAATAACGATTTCAAAATAGTGGAGCGCAAATATAGCGTCAATTTGTTTTCTGTTTTAATAGACAATAAGCCTGGATGTGGAAGTAGTGATTCCTTAGGTGGCGGTTTTTAATAAAATAATATGATCTAGGAATTTTAAATCATCAACAACGATTCCTAAATATATAGTGATCAGTTCTGCTAAGTTTGAGTAAACATTTTCATCGTGTTTTGTGATCTATTACGCATTTATAAGTATGAATATTTAACTTGTTAATATTTTCCAGATTCATGTCATATGTAATATAACACATGGCACTTGAATTCAGATCAGGCGACCTGGTTAGTCACTTAAGGATTCTGGAGGTAATCCAATTTAAATCCGTGACCAAATCCACTGACTCAATGTCAATCAAGCATGACTTTGACTGTCCGTTTGATGTGCTGATTGAGAGCCGTCAGGTGAGCAGAGTCGAAGAAGTGCGGTTGGAGAAAACGTCACTCATCAGGTATACAGATGGATCCAAGATGAACGAAATGGTTGGTATGGGCGTAGCGGAGCCTAAATGCAAACTGTCTAAAGCCCTTGGTAACACCCCAACCATCTTCCAGGCAGAAATCTATGTGTGTCCAGGAATGCCCCAATAGGAGCACTCGAAGGGCAAAGATTTATATACTTTTAGATAGCCAGGCAGCACTAAAGGCTCTCAGGTCCTATACGAGTCTAAAATTGCCTGGGAATGCAGACAATCCCTGAAACAACTGGCAAATAACAACAAGTTACCGTGATGTGGGTGCATGCCGGACTAGAAGGCAACGAATTAGCTGATAGCCTCGCAAGAAAAGGGGCTTCAGCCCCATTTTTTGGACCCGAACCGTTCTGTGGCTTATATAAAGGAGACATAACGGAGGAGGTCCAAAAATGGGAAAAGGAACAAAAGATGTCCTACTGGAGGAATATTCCAGGCCAAAAACAAGAGAAAAGGTTTATAACCTTTTCGAAAAAGAATGCCACAAGGCTTCTCGAACATAAGAAGTCCGATCTAAAGTTAATCACAGGCCTTCTTTGCAAAAAGTCTTGGAATCCTGGGCAACAACTAGTTGTTGGGTAATTCACAAAAGACCTTTTAGGTCGAGATGAAGAAAGGCCAACTCAGGGAGAAGCCTCAAACAATCTACAATCTACAATATATAATACATACATTCAATTTTATCTACGTTAGTAGTTAATATATTTTCAGATAACTATTGCTGGATTTTGGGAAAAAATACCATCGCATTCTCCATTGCCTTTTGCCAATTATCACCTTCAACGATGAGCACAGAATCATTATCGACTGCAAAAATTTTACCATATGAAAAAAGTAGTTTACTGATATAGATATTAAATAAAATTGGTCCAAGAACAGTGCCTGCGTTGAGTTTATTTGATTTCCTATTTTTGTACACTCTTCTCTGGGATAGAGGCAGCTAACGATTGATAAACCTTATATGCTATACTTATGTTGTTTTTCCCGTGAACGGAATCGTATCAAAAGCCTTTTCAAGATCTAGATACAGGCAATTTGTATTCCGTCGTTTTCAGCTGCATTATATAAAGTTCCTTGAATCTCATACATTATCTATATTTTTCTGATTTCAAAATCCAAATTGACAGTTTGATAGTAAGTTGTTATCTACAATGGACCTTTATCCTAGTTTTTATTCACATTTCTAAAATTCTCTAAATATTATTGATATCTGATATCGTTGTATAGTTGCCGATTATTATTATTATTCACTTTCTTATCAATATGTTTTCAAATTTGTCCCGAAATATTGTGAACATTTCAAGCTGAAATATCTTTTAAACACTTATTAATGACATTTCTTTACAGCATGTGTGACCGTTTGTCGCATCCTTGGCGACATTCCTTTTTATTTTCTCAAGAATTTTCTTCCAGCTCTCTTCTATCCATTGCTACTTGTATGCCGTCTTTCCATCGCGGTCGACCTTTTCTCCTTCTTCTGTGTTGTATCCATTCATAGCACTTCTTTGGTAATCAGTTAGGAACATACGCTATAAAGAATTTTAGGTTGGTATCAAGTTTTTGTAGGCCAGACGGACAATACGGAGGTGCTGCAGTATACAGTCGTAGTCAAATACAATGGTTTTTTTTTTAACTGTTTAACGTCGGCCTATTTCCGCTACCAGGGCCTATCACCGACGCCAGGAGACGAGCTACCCCCAACCTGGAAATTTTGCCGAACCTCTTCCCTTAAGAAGAGTAGGGATCTTTTACTTGCCTAACATTTAATAGACAAGGGACCGCCTGCTTTACATCCCCTCCGAAGGATGGTATATCCACTACGTAATCCTCGTCTGAAATTACGTAACTTCCGAGTATACACTGATATACAAGCCTCTAGAAGTTGGGACGAGAACGCTGTATTTCCCAAGATGGGAGCCCATCCAAGTACTAACCGCGCTCGACGTTGCTTCAACGGAATATCGACTGATATTCACATTGAAGTCGCCTCTACGCTCGCCCCCAAATACAATGTAAAGTGCGTAAAAATATAAATAGATTGTCCCATTGTGGCGTGTTTGAATGTGCAGCTGCTGAATTTAATGTAAATAATAAGCAAATTTTAGTGATACGTGTTTATAGACCACCAAGTAGAAATCTAGAACTTTTTTACATATTATTAGAACAGTTATTATCAAGCATATTTGAGGAGCAAAAATTAACATTTATTACTGGAGATTTTAACATTGAATTAAAAGATAATGTGAAAAATAGGGTTAATGTAGAGCTATTATTAAGTTCTTTTGATTTTTCAATAGCTATAAATGACTTTACCAGAATTACACAGTCAACAAAAAGTTTTATTGATAATATTTTCACAAACTGTAACTATCAATATAATTAATATTTTACATTCTTTTATCTGGAATCATACAGCGCAAAAACTAACCTTCATGATAGACGAAATCAGTGAACTAAAATATAAATACTGCAGAATATTTTCAAAAAATAATAAAAATAACTTCATCGTAAGATTGCAGGAAAAAACTTGGGAAGACTTATAGAAAATTAATAATAATGATGTTAATAAACAATGGAATTATTTTATTAATAACTTTCTAAATATGTTTAACGAATGTTTTCCATACAAACACGTACAAACTAAAAAAACAAAATAATCAATACTATGCATGTTATGAACTAAAAGAATGTAAAAATAGTTTAGATATCTTATTAGTTCTATACAGAAATTCTGCAAACATAAAGACGCGTACAATGAGAAAAAAAGAGTACAATAATTTATTAGCCAAAGCAAGTGCTACATATTATGAAAATAAAATAAAGAAGTCGGATAATAAGACCAAGTGTATGTGGAGCATTCCTAATGAAGTTATAGGCAAAAATAATAATAAAGAGATATAATTAAAAGGATGTCCATCAACAGCTGCTAATGAATATAATAATTTTTTATTAGAGATTATCCCAGAATTATTAAGTAAAATGGATAAAAAAACATTTAATTGTAATATAAAAAATAATACCAAATCTACGTTTGTAAAACCAGTGACACCCAAAGAACTAAATAATTTATCACAAAGACTAAAAAATAAAATGAGCAGTGCCGATGATGAATTTCCTACAAATGTTATTAAAATGTGTACAAATACTATTGTAAATCCATTATGTCATATAATTAACAATTCTTTTAAATTTGGTATATTTCCTGAGCAGTTGAAATTGGCATCAATTAAACCTCTATATAAAAAAGGAGATCCAGAGCTTATGGAAAGTCACAGGTCTATAACTATGTTGCCTTCTTTCTCAAAATTATTCGAAATGTCTATGTGTGACAGAGTAGTGAGTTTCATGAAGCCTGTAATAATTTTAATGATATTCAGCATGGATATATTAAGGGACGTTCGATAGAGACGGCTATTTTTCAATTTACAGATAGGATTTTAAGATCTTACGAACAAAATGAACTCTCATTAGGCTAATATTTAGATTTATCGAAGGCATATGACTGTCTTAATCATCCATATTTACTGGAAAAGTTGGAACTTTATGGAATACGTGGAAATGCACTAGCGTGGTTCAAATCATATCTTACTTCTCGTAGGCAAAGAGTTGTAATCGATAAAAATGGTAATAAAGGTAAATCTGAAATTAAAGAAACTCATATAGGCGTTTCCCAAGGCAGAGTAGTGGGGCCAATTTTATTTATTATTTTTATGAATAATTTATCTAATATAGTAACGCAAGCCAATAAGATGATAACAAATTATGCTGATGATACAAACCTTTTGGTATCCTCAAAAGTGATTCCAGACGTTGTTGCTGACAGTAATATGTTGTTTATAAAAGCTAGGGATTGGTTCATGAAAAATGGATTCCTATTAAATGTAGAGAAAACCAACATTATATTATTTAGAACAAAACAATTACATATTGAGTCACCTAAAAATATAAAAATTGTTGAAGAATCAGTAGATCTCAAAAATGACATAAAATTTCTAGGAGTACAAATTGATGCCAATTTAGATTGGTCACTTCAAGTAAATGTTCTATGTAAAAAACTGAACAAAATTTGCTATAGCATGAGAGTTATAAGTAAATATTTAAATGAGAAATCTATAAGGAACATATACTTTGCCAATTTCGAGTCAGTTGCTAGATTTGGTATTATTTTTTGGGGAAGCAAAATGTTTTCGTCATACAGAAAAGAATCATACGATTAATGTATAATATGAAATATATGGAAACATGTAGGGGAACATTTAAATCAAAAAATATATGTACAATCGTTGCTATCTATATATATGAATGCCTTTTATTTATTTTTAAAAACAAAGAATTGTTATTTGATCACAATATTGTCCATAAGTATAATACAAGAACTGTTGATATAAACTATCCAATACATAGGCTAACTTTAACAGAAAAAAATTCACATTATATGTGCGTCAAATTATATAACAACTTGTCTGAAGAGTTTAAACGCACTGAAAATGTTAATGAATTTAAAAGAAAACTGAAAAAGTATCTTGTAAATTTGGAACCTTATACTCTGGATGAATATTTTGTAAAAAGTAGTTAGATGGATGTTGTGACGTTATTTCATTTAATGTGTTACCTATACTATATGGTGTATAAGACTTTCTTTGAAATAAAATTTGTTATTATTATTATTAAATCTTCGTTCTCCCATCCTTCTTTTGTGTCCGTACCAGTATAGCTGTTTCTCTTCTATTCTTTTCGACTTTTAATCTATCTCTTATTGTCTCTACTCTAATATGATAACCCCACAGCATCTTCTTAAATAATTATTTTCCATAACATTTATTCTTCATTTAAAGTTTGTGTTCATTGTCCAAACTTCTGTGTGCTTATACTTTCTACTAATTTTATTTAAACATTTGCATGTTTGTCACGTTTCTTATGTTCTTAATCCACAGCACTGTATTCAATTTGTTTGTTATCATTTGTCCTCTCCCTATTTTCCGTAGAACATCTTTATCATCTTTTCCGTCTTTAGTCAGCAGTACTCCTAAATAATTATATTCTGTTGTATATTTGATGTTCATTAAGTCTAAATCTTTTCTTTGTCACCGACCACCATATACTGGGCTTTCTGTATTTTTATTTCCAAACCGCAATCCTCAAAATCCTCCATAAGCTTAATCATCACATACGATATATTGTCCCTATCTTCGGCAAAGACAAGATCATCTGCAAATAATAACGTGTAGATTATTTCATTTTCCAATTTTATTACACTTCCTCGACCACTTCTCCAAAACCGAATTGAGATATATTTTGAATACCTAACGTGGGAGATAAACAACAGCCCTGCCTCAGACCCTTATTTGTCTCAAAAGACTCGGATAATCTTCCTTGGTCCTTTACTCTGTTGATATTATCTCACAGGTTTTCACTGCGTTTATATATTGGAGATTGATACCGTTTTTTTCCATGACATACGAGAGTCTATTTGTAGGGACACTATCTTATGCCTTTTATAAGTTCACAAAAATTAAATACAGTTGACTCTCATATACCAGTGTCTTCTCTATTAGCTGTTTTATACATAATACGTTATCCGTGCAAGATCTGCCGGGTCTGAAGCCACTCTGTTCTTCTATATCTTTAATTTTTTCTTCAATCTTCCCTCTCAAGACCCTGATGCCATATAGTTTACGTACATGCAATTACGCTCAGCCCTCTATAGTTCTGGCATTCCTTTTTATCCCCTTTCTTATGGATTGAGCTGATGTACGCTACTCTCCATTGATTGGGCACAGGACTTCCATTTAGCTATTTATTAAACATCGAGCATAAAAGTTTTAAAACGACTTGCGACTTTAGAAACTTCACAGGTTTACCTCCAGATCCAGGGGATTTATTGTTTTTCATCGTACTCAGCTGTTTTCTTACCTCTTCCATGGTTATTGGATCACATCTATTTCTTACTGTCTTTAGTTCATAATTAACATCTTGGAACTTTGGTCGTTTTTCTGTTAATAGTTCTGTTTAATATTGTTTCCACTCCTCTAATCCAATTGGAGAAATCGTCTGTTTTTCTATTGTACTTGAATTCAGTCCTTTAAAAACTTTCCAAGCTGCCCTTGATTTAGAGCTTCCTAACAGATTATCCAGATCAATGCATGTCTTTTCCCAATATTGTTCTTTTAACTTTGTTACCTTCTTTTTAACCATATAACAATCTCTTGTACATGTTTCTATCTTGCGGATCTCTTGTATTCTCTTGTCATCTATTATAGAGCTCTTTCTTTTCTTTCACCGTTTCTTCAATACCTTCATTCCACCAGTAGTTTCTAATATTTCTTTTAGTTTGGTCAACTTCCCCTAAAACTTCTTTTGCCGATTAGTGTAGGCAGTCTTTCATGAAGTTATACATTTCTTCTGGGGTACGTCCGGGAAGTTTCGGGCTCTTGCTGCTAACCTTATCTTATACATAAATATGGTCGGTGCATTTTGGAAACTATTTAAATTATATTTGGGATATTTTGCTTCCATATTTCCTGCATCTGAGCTCTGTTTTGGTGGGGTATAAGCAGTGTGTCTTAAATATAGTGATGTTTTCAGCAAGAAATTATCGGATCGGATCCCTTTTAACTCTGGTGTTAACGATATTTAACTGTGTTTTTTGTTTGATAATACAAAAGTCAATAACGGAGGTTAGATTTCTAGTAGGTTGCCACCAGGTATATTTATGAGGAAAGAATACATTTTGGATTTTTATGTTTGACCACATTTTCACTATATTGCCCTACAATCTTATCGTTTATCTTTTCCCACTCTTGCATTAAAATCGTCAGTAGGTGCATATACACCGATCACTCTTATAGTATTATTGAAGAGTTGCATCTATAGTTATTATTCTTTCATTAATTGCGGTCCAAACTTCTATTTGCTTCGTCCACTTTTTCTTAACAACTATTGATACCCCCGCCTTTGCTCTTTTGTGTTTTTGTACCTCACTATATAAATGCATATAGTTTAATGTTTATAATTATATATAATATTGTTTGCAATTTCACTTTCTTTGGTTTTAGGAATAAACTCAGACTTTACATTCCACTTTATTTGATGCGCTTCCGTTTTATATTAGTTTTCAATTTTTCAAACCTTTCTTTCCAACATTTATTAGAATATGTTTTGAATATTTCATCTTCTGTCTAAATTCTGATAATATTTCCTTGCATTCCTGTCCATCACTTAATTAATCCTTGTCTTATTACATTCAGAATTATTTTATGTTTTCTATGATTATCTAACTGATACGTAACTTTACTTCTTACCTAGTACCCCTTCTAGTACATTATGGTAGATTATCTCAATTTATCATTGAATAACCTTTCCATGTTTTCTGTTTTCCATTGCCCACTATGTTAATTCAAGTTTGAACGTTGTAATTGCATGTATTATATTATCAACGTAACGAGAATTTCATGTACCTTCAGAAATATCTTACCTTTATTTTTATGAAAAATGCATTACTAGTTTAATGCACATTTTGTAAATGTGAATATAATAAAACTGTATCAGCTACTAACAAAATCTATAAATAGTTCTTAGATTAAAATCCAATTTCTGTTACTTTTAGAATGGTTATACATAAATGATATTATCACGAAGTCCAGCGCTGCTTCTGTTTTAAATACAAAGACTATACGCAATTATTCATATTTATTCCACAACTAACTTGATAAACAATTGCTTACATTTACTGATAGGAATATATCACAGGCCAAAATACAAATTCTAGATTATTAAGTATAGAACATGGAGTTCCGCTGAGTCTATATTGTAGTGTATTCTTAATTTATATTAAATCTCTCACTTCGATCTATTTGCAGATGGTACAACCATCTTCCACACCAAAATATTGGTTGAGGAATAGTTTGTAGCAAACCAACTTAGCTTGAATAGGTCCAAAAATTAAAACAGTGCATTTTAGTCTGAGAAATGTGTCAGACATAAACAAAAATAGCGTTAAATTTCTCAGCATATACCTGATAAGAAATTGGAAACAACACTCTGGGTGCAATAAAGTTTCAGTCAAAATCTACCCACTAAGAAATCTAATAAATGCCGTTTCTCAAGAAATAAGTATTAATCATATCATGGAGTTATTCATTCTTTATTATTATATGTTGTTCCAATCGGGATGTTCCACTCATAGTGTCTATACTTTTGCCTTGCAAAGAAAAGCATTACGGTTTTTAAGACAATTGATGACAAGTTTTTAAATATTTAAAAATATTAAGATTCTTGAACATGCACTTAAGATCGCAACACCTCTGTATACCCGTTAATTGATGCTTGATTAACTTCAAATTTTGGTGGTAAGAAAAGATCGATAAGATGATTCTTTGTACTTGGTAATATGTGATATATGTCAGTAGCGTGCGATTTTAAGGGGGTTTCAAAAGCCGATTTTCCAAAAAAAAGTATTAGGGATTTTTTTAGAAAAAAATACTAAGGTATTCTTAATCAGCATCTTTAGAAACCCCTTTGTGTTTGTACAAGATTGCATCGTAGTGGGTGTTCGAGATAGTGGCTGTCAAAAATACAATTCTTTCAACCAAAACTAATTTTTATTTGTAAAACGGATTCCCAAATCAAAAAAATCTATTCTTCATTTTTTGTTCAGAATAATTCATTGTACTAGACTGAATTGATTTTTTTAATGAAATAAGAAAGAAAAAGTATACAGTGTGACCCACTTAAGATCTCAACATGCCTGTGTCACAGAGATATTTAACTCTCACTCTAAATAATTACCTTATGAACACTTGGATGACAAATATAAACTTAAATAACTCCGAAATTATTAATTCTACATCAATAAACAAATAATATAATTAATTCTTAGTTTGTACTTTCTGTAATTGGTCTGTAACATTTTTTCGATAAAGCAATACTATTCGAGATACCTGACGAAAGCTGTTTGGAAATACCTTTTTTTAAACTAAAATCGCAATTTCGAAGCCGTTATAACTTAAAAACTATCAATTTATGTGAAAAATTGCATAGAATCTTTTCTTCTTAAAATTTGATTCTTTTTCAGCTCCAACAAATATACATATTTTTTAAGTGCCACCCCCTGAGAAGGGGTGGCATCCACCCCCTATAAATTAGCTAGCCCCCACACAATATAGAAACTTTTCTGTGAAGCATTTACTATTATACTGCCAAAAATGAACTAAATCCGTTCTAGATATTGTACTATAACATCAAAGAACAAAAATCAAAGTGTACTTCATAAATGATATGCATAGAGATTCTATGAGAAATAACAACTTTCTCTAGTTGTTATTCCCTCCGTTGAACTTTTTAAGACTTTCATAATGGCATAAACTTCAAGGTTTTTTAATGATTTGTCTGCAAAAGACAAAGAAGAGTATAAGTAGAACTTTTTTAATAGCCAATGCTTTTCATAGTTATAAATAATATATTTCTTCAACTTCTAGTAATATTTTGCAATGATTATTTCACTCATTAACATAGTAGCCAATGGACATTTTTTGAGATTTTTGTACCAATCAAACGTCATAACAGTAGTATACTGAACTATGTCAGCTTTTGCAGCACCAATATGCAGTTTTAACGCTGTAAAAATCAATACTAATTCAGGTGTTTTAGTTGTAAAATTGACCTCTGTGCTAAATTCGTGCCATACGAAAAATTTCTTTTTTATTGTGTTTATTTGGACGTCTTAAATAACACTTGGTAGTTACGCCACGATACACCTGGAGGATTTCTTGAAAATCGCGTCGGAAGGTCGCGGAAACCGCGGATTCGCAATTAACTCAGTTTTTATGGCTCAAACGGGAACAACACTTATTATAAAAGCTGTACATCTGTGAATTCTCTACCTTAAAGGTACTATACATTTTTTTCGTACGCCTAACCGTTTTGAAGATACGACGCGGACTAAGTGAAAAATGCATTTAGTTCCACCAAACCTCTTTCGCACTACATATTTCGCAATTATCTTGCTTTCTGTGTTTCAGCATTTGTGTAGAGTGTATTATCAAGTTCAAACCTGGTTGAGAAAACACATTGATCCTAAGCAGTGGGTCTGGATTAGGAAGAATGATATTTTGCATCCAGTACCAACGCAGTTACCACCAGCACCAGACATATTGTTAAATTCAATTTTTTGCAACTGTACGAAAGGTTGTGCAGGAAAACGTAGCTGTAGGAAAGTAGGACTGAATTGTTCAACAGCTTATGGCCATTGCCTCGGTCACTCCTGCTTGAATATCGCACCTATGATTGCTATGAATGACGAAGTGGACGACGTAGAATCTTATCAGAATGAAAGTAATGACAACGATTTGTCATTGAACGATAACGTTTCAGATACCGAAGGAGTCGGAAATATTGACTAATTTAAGATCCGACATCGATTAGGCCTCCTGGGAAACCATGTAAAAAAGAGCGCACCGAGCATTCTACCTCTAGGGTGGTGCGGAAACGAATGCGTTTTTTCACTTATTCACACTAAATAAATGTAAATAAAATCTATAAGACATTCTGGTAGAGAATAAGGTTACTGAGCTCTATAACAGCAATATTTAATTTTCATTCTGAGACATAGAAAGCAAGATAATTGCGAAATATGTGGGGCGAAAGAGGTTTGGCGGAACTAAATACATTTTTCACTTAGTCCGTGTCGTATCTCGAAAACGGTTAGGGGTACGAAAAAATGTATAGCACCTTTAAGGTAGAAAATTTACAGATGTAAAACTTTTATAATAGGTGTTATTCCCGTTTGAGCCATTAAAACTGAGTTAATCGTGAATCCGCGACCTTCCGACACGATTTTCAAGAAATCCTCCAGGTGTATCTTGGCGTAACTACCACGTATTATTCAAGATGTCCAAATAAACACAATAAAAAAAAATCGTATGGCACGAATTGGCAGCAAAAGTCTAAATCGCCTGGAGTATACATAGTTTTATCGCTGTAGAATATCTTCCACTTATTGACATATGTCATGTTTTATTTCTAATATTTTCTGCAAACACCACTTGTGCTATTAAATTTTATTTATAATTTGTTTCCCTAGCTGTTGCCCAGTTAATATAACTCGTATTGTGAGGTAGTGAGGCTGCGAAGTGTCACTTGGTCACCTTAGCAACAGCGGTACTTACGGAACGGTTGCTCGTGCGCCAATTCTTCTATTCTTATTTTAAGTGGAGGAATGCCATTACTTTCAAAGCCAGTGAAGTAGGGCACAGTGGAGACACGAAAATGTCCAATAGATTAATAAGACAAAAGTCTTTATTTACACTAAATTCTACGGGTCCCTAATGTTATATCTAAAATTAATAACACTTTTATTACTACGATGAAAACTAGAACTTCAAGCTATGATTAGGCTACTATTAGGTACGGTTAGGCTACGGCAAGCAGAAGCAAAACGGTACGATACTGTAAAGTCCTCTATGGTCTTGTGATACGGATATATGGTGAACGATGCGGTATGATGAATGTTAGCAGAGCAAACGGCAGAATCGGTTATGTTACGGATAGTGCTTTTCCTTGGGCACGTCACGACTGGTGGACAGACTCTGCGGTGGTGAGGCTTGGACGGATGCTAGAACAAATTGCCGATTGTAGAGTGCGAGAACTCGGGAACCTCCGCGCACTAGTCGATGACGGTGATGGACTTCCTGAATTTCCTATTACGGGTAGGAGATTATGGACTTAGGAAATCTTCTATTATCCACGTGCCTCCTTCGGTTTTACTTACTATCCACGTCTGGTCTTCTCGGACGGGCGGTCGCGACTGTCTACTGGCTGGTGGCTTGGATTGTTCGGTTTAGGTACTCGGTTACAAAGTAGGAGAACTTACAGCTCTTATGCACATCGGCTTGATGACGGTATGGACTTGGAATTAGTAGTATGGTCTCTTGATCGACTTAGGAAGATTTCTTCTAACACACTTACTTACTTTCTGCTGGGCGCACGCTCCTTAGTTCTGGCGGATGGTTAGGACTGACTCTATGCTTGGGTTTCAACTGCCGGCTATCCTGAATTCAACGGTGGTCGAGTGGGAGAAATAACTAAAAGCGGTGCGTCATTGTAGCCAGTCCCGTTGTAATGATATAGAATATTTTCAACACGCAGTGTTTCGATTGTGAAAATACCGATATTCACGGACATATAGAATAATTTTAATTTACTCTGGTGGCTGACGTCACGGTTGCGAAACGCTTGTTCAACTCTATCCACTCGGGTGGCTGAGCCTGGACTAATTCGAGTTTGCTTCTAAAGCAGACTAGTACAGTGACGGCTGCGTGCAGCGCGGCGTCTACTACTGCCGTCGTTTAAATATTATTCGGAAAATATATAAAGTATTGATCATAGCCTATGGTTTTACAAGAAATGTTATAAATAATACAAACATAATAGATTATATAGGTGCAACTATGCTAATAAAAATGTGCTTCGTTACAATATAAATTATAGTAATAAGTACATACAGATCTGGTCAGTTTAAAACTTCAAATGTAGGTACTTATAATCCATAAGTATAATGCATAAGCACAATGCATAAGCACAATGCATAAGCATAATGCATAAGCATAATGCATAAGCATAATGCATAAGCATAATGCATAAGCATAATGCATAAGCATAATGCATAAGCATAATGCATAAGCATAATGCATAAGCGTAATGCATAAGCGTAATGCATAAGCGTAATGCATAAGCGTAATGCATAAGCGTAATGCATAAGCATAATGCATAAGCATAATGCATAAGCATAATGCATAAGCATAATGCATAAGCATAATGCATAAGCATAATGCATAAGCATAATGCATAAGCATAAGCATAAGCATAAGCATAAGCATAAGCATAATGCATAAGCATAATGCATAAGCATAATGCATAAGCATAATGCATAAGCATAATGCATAAGCATAATGCATAAGCATAATGCATAAGCATAATGCATAAGCATAATGCATAAGCATAATGCATAAGCATAATGCATAATGCATAAGCATAATGCATAAGCATAATGCATAAGCATAATGCATAAGCATAATGCATAAGCATAATGCATAAGCATAATGCATAAGCATAATGCATAAGCATAATGCATAAGCATAATGCATAAGCATAATGCATAAGCATAATGCATAAGCATAATGCATAAGCATAATGCATAAGCATAATGCATAAGCATAATGCATAAGCATAATGCATAAGCATAATGCATAAGCATAATGCATAAGCATAATGCATAAGCATAATGCATAAATATAATTCATAATCAAAAAGGAGGTTCTTCCGGCAAAAATGACATCTAAAAGTTGTAATATAGCTCATATGACAATTAAAATTAAATATAGATGCCTACCAAGCAGGCAAATTAATTATTACGTTTGTATGCAAAAATTACATAAAGCCACAAGTTCAACACACTCATTTTGATAAAATGTAAGGTAAAAAATGGAATCCGTCATAAAGTAATAATACATTAATAATCAAACCTATAAACTGTAGATTACAATGCATAGAACTTACCAGTCATAACAACGTTACTTTCAAACTTCTTAAAATAAAGATAAGAATTTAATAGGTAAATAAATTTTAGCTAATAATTCTTGCATGGTTTTCACTGTCATAGATTCTGGAATAAAGTGAATACATATCGATCTGCGCCCTCTCAGCGGCGTAACTAGGGGGCACTGTGCCCCCCCCCCATTTTGCGGCGCCTCTACTGCAGGGTTCTTAATGACGTGTAGACTCTGAAAAATCGGGGAATTAAAAGTTGTGTAAAAATGTGAGAGAACTTGAAAAATGTGTTGAAAAATCAGTGAATTTTAGTCATTTTTATGAGAGGCCAGGTAATGTGAAAATTTGTAATATTTGTAGGCGCTCCCCCTGTCCATGAAAATTTTTGTTTCCATTTTCCGCTTCCTGCTCATCAATTATTAGACTTGTAAAAATTTCCAAAACTCCAGGAAAATCTGGAAAAGTCAGGGAATATTAATTATTGCTATGAACCCTGTGCTGTAGATAATAATCCGTATTTCATTTTTGTTTTCAATTTTTTTATACGCCTTTTAAACGGACTATCCCTTCTCCCCAAAAAGCCCGATACGCCACGGCGCCCTCTAACTGGATTTTCATTAGCTCCTTATGATATCTGCGTGACTACTGAATCATGGACATATAATATTTCTACGGGCGTCTTGCTCCAATGTATTAGTGCTCTCTCTGTCCTTTCATGTCATATGATTGGCCGAACTGTGCGTGAATAACTCTTAGGCAAAAAATATTCCATATCATTATATATTAAATGGTTCCGAAATGCTCTTTTGATATTTAATTGTCATAAAAACCGTCACTTACTACATTACATTTAAAACATCGTTAGTTCCACGTAGGCACTTTTAGAAGAACGTAGAATTTTTTTAAAATATTATTTCTGTTTATTAGAAAAAAACTATAAACATTAAAAATATGTTTTATGCATATTATTAATTTATTCGTGAAATATTATCTACAAACATCACTCATGCTTTTAAATTTCATCTATAATTTTTTTTTCAAGCTGCGTTGCCAAGAGTAATACAGTTGGTATAAATTGCACAGTTTATTATCGGGATTAATCAGATAATACATTCAATTTACACTCATTATATTACTAGGCAACTACGCTTTCGAAAAAAAATTTTTCTGAAATCGATCGGCAATGTCTACATTTTCGGTGCGATTTCAGATCGAAAAATTTTAGACAGTAAATAACTACAGGCAGACAAACCAACTCATATTAAAATTGCAGTTAGATTGTAATGAAGAAATGTTATGCATTAATACAAATTCCTTAATTTATAATAATATTGATTGTGATTTCAGAAAAAATAGTATGTGTAATTCGGCACATTCCCGGACTTCGATGGTTGTTGCATCGTCGTCCGGGAATGTATTGCTTTCACACCTAAATACACAATATACTATACCGTTAAAGTTCTCTAGCACTAATAATATTACATACGATAATTTTTATTTATATAATATATATATATATATATTATAGCAACTGGTATTTGTTTTATAATTAATAGTGGATTGTGTGAGTCGGACGACTATTGTCTGATTCAACCAGATTAGTTCTTCCCCCCATTTTCGAGGATGCTGAACACCTGCTTGGTGGAATTCCTCCCCGGGGTGACCAACCCCCTAAATAGCCAATATCAAACCTCCAATGGAGTGAGAGTGCGTTCTCAGCATACCCCTGGGCAAGCTCCCCTCCCTCCGTTTTTGAGGATGCTATATAGGAAAAAAAACCATTAATATGTCACTTCGATCTCGTCAACAAAATACATATTTTTTGGGAAAAATAGGTTTATATAATAATCGAAACATTTGATTAATTTAATTATAATATATTATATAAAATATTTTTATTGACGGGGTATTTTTTTGCCATTGAGGGGGCGAACGGGTGTCAAGCACTCGATTCGTGGTCCTCTCCGTGTTCGGCATGCTTGAAAATGGGAGGGAGACCTTTTTGTCCGGTGTATGATGAGAGCACTCCCTCACCACTTTTGAGGGTGGTTAGTGACCATTGAGGGGGTTGGGCGGGTATCAGATTCCGTGAAACATTAACCATACACGTTTGACCCCGTTTGGGAGTGGTTTTTGGCCGTTTGCGGGGGTGGGTCACCCCAACGGAAATTCTGCCATCACCACGGTGTTCAGAATCCTCGAAAACGGGTAAGAGAACTACTTTGGTTAAATCAGACAATAGTCGGATTTTTCGGGTCTTTTTCCGACTCACACAATCCACTATAATGTATTACGCATTCTACACTCGTAATGTTATGTCTGTTGATTCTTTAATGGTATTTTGTACACAGATTTATTGTGAGAAAATAAACTTCCGTGTTCTCCGCTTGCAATATTTATCTAATCTATTATTTTGTATTTTTTCAGGTGTACAATCATGTTGATAAAGAACTTTTTATGACAAGTAAGTTAAAATTTTATATATGGTCAGTTTAATTAAAGATAACTTAATAATCCATAATTCAACTCAGATATCCAAGTAGTACTACTTTAGATTAACTAATCTAGTTTACTTCAAATTTAGCTTTAAATTTATATCACAATGATTTCGGGGATTTCTTGACAATGAACATCAAAGAATGTAACCAATGAACTCTATTACATACTAGAGTGAGTTCGAACAGGGGCGGCTGGTGAAATTTCAACAATTTTTTTCTCGTCTGTGGCGCATGGGACCCATACGAAATATGGGAAATAACATCTAGAGAAGCACTCCTCTAACGACCCCTAAAAAATTTTAAAAAAGCAGTTTACGAAACATTTTTTCAAGATTCGATTGACCCCCCTAGGTCTAGGGACTCCTGTTTAAAATTAATTTTTTTTGTCATATACATTTTACTTTTCATAAAAATATAAAAACAGGTTTTGAAGTTTATGAAAAAATGTTCCATTACTAAGTGAGATACAACGAATTGAAATTTTATCATTTGTTAAATTGTAAATTACAAAATTTCAGTTCATTGTGTTTCAGTTAATAATGAAAATATTTTCATAAACTTCAAAACCTGTTGTTGTATTTTTATGAAAAGTAAAATGTATATGACAAAAAAAATTAATTTTAAACAGGAGTCCCTAGACCTAGGGGGTCAATCGAATTTTGAAAAAATTTTTCGCAAACTGCTTTCCCAAAACTATAGAGAGAGAGAGAGAAGTTATATCGCACTTGTAAAACTATGTATTCAGACAACAGAGACAGGGGACGTGCTAATATAGCTTCTCTCTCTCTCTATAGTTTCTGCATTTGTCGTAGAATAACGAGTTTAAGAGATATTGGCAAAAAAACATTGCCGTGTCACTATTGGGGGTGAAAATGAAGTGAAGCATACCCCTGAGCGGTACTTTTTAGATCTTGAATGCTACTCCAATAAATAACCAACCCTGAAAATATTATTTGGTTAAAAAATTGTTCTTCTATGTAGCCATTTTTACCAATTTCCGTATACTATATTTACTACCTCACAGTCCCATTCTTAATGTATTTGGGTGGTTATCATTTGCTCCGTCTACAATTAATTATACGTTTTATTTTGTTGCTTAAACCGTAGTAAGAGCTTATTGTCCGAAACCTGTCCAGCAGCTGTATGAGCTCATCCTCGCTTGCTGCAACTAAGATGGCGTCATCTAGGAATATCAAGTTAGAAATCTTGGTTCCGACTGTAGCTACTCCACCTTGCCAGTTCCCCAGTTCACGTCGCGTCACATGTATACTACAGATCAAATGCAAAGTTTAGCGATAATTTGCCACATAACGTACTAGATCCCTAATCGCAGTACCGAAATTAATTCGAATGCAAAATGTCCTAATTTTGGCATCAAGGAATAGACATCAACAGTTTAAGGTTAATAAAGAATATAAAAAATAATAGGCAGCTTTCAGATGATGCCAACGTGGTTGGCGAAACCCGCGTCGAGTACAGTATTCGAGTATTCGTAGAAACTATTTTATCCCCATAATTTTCTTTTCAACAGTTGTGAAATCTGACTTTACAATTGTGATTCCGACTTCCAATTGGGAATTCAGAGATACAATTGTGAATTCTGATAATATATAATTGTGAATTCAGATCTACTATTGCGAATCCTGAGTTCAAGAAAAATCATGTGAATAGCCATGGCCTTTCTATGCTTTCGTCCAAAGTAAATGCTTCTGTATAAAAAATAAAATATAATATTAATAAAGAAATATTAAAAAATAAATTACCGACATAAACACTGGTATTGATATTGATATTCTTTGAGACTAAATTTGAATTTGTAAATTGCTGTTTGTTTTTGTCAACATAGGATGTATTTTCAGCATGGAAACAAATATTTTATTCTATTCATATAACATATTCAATTAATCTTTATTTCGCTTTAAGCAAATACGATTTATTTCGAGGAAGTTATATTTTAGTCCAATAATTATAAAAATTTCCATCACAAAAAATGTTATCAGAGATTTTCCTTCAGTAACTGTTAGTGGAGGGGTTATTCATCACAAAACCACCGTTCTGGAGGAGTGCCGCAACCCCCCCCCCAAAAAAAAACACCCCTTCGGTGAAATAAGCCTTATTTTACTGACAACTCGTTAACCGTTGAAGATACAATAAAAAACCGCTGCCTAAGGAATCACTACTTCCACATCCAGACTTCCTATCTAAGTCTCTTAACAATGAAAATACTATATTTGCCCTCCACTAAGTGGAAATAATTGTTTATGGAACTTTAATAGTATAATTTTTGAAATCGTGTACCCCAAAAACCCATAAAATGGTATGCCCCATCAGTAGTAGGTGGTGGTGGTGGTGGTGGTGGTGAATGAAGTGAAAAATATTCTTGATAACTTATTCTTATACACACACTAAATCACAATATTTTTTTCACCCCCTTTAATAATGGGGTGGGGGTGGTAATGGAGGTGGCTATTGCCAAAAATGTTTTTGAGACCTTAGCTCCTCTTATATTTACTAAATACAAATTTCATGCACTCTTAATTGCTTGATTTACCTATTTACCCCAATATACCTCAATTTACCTTTCAACGGAATAAGATCAATATACAATCTAGTTCCAGATCTCGTTAAAATACATACGTGTGCCATATTTTAAGTCAATATCTATCTTAAACGGTTCTAGAGCAATCATGAGCACCAAAAAGATACAAGACTAACAGACAGACCGACAAATTTATTTTATTCAAACTTAAAGTTAAACTCAAAATATTGACGTTTCATGACATTCTGAGTCTATTTGTACAATGAAAATTTTCAGAAATGTTTCTTGCGTTAGTATACTTCAACTGGATGTGGAAGTAATACGCAGAAAATAGCATGACAAAGATATAAAAAATCATTTTGTGCCGTGGACTACACGATAGAAGTAAAGCCTCTACTTCAAGCATTTTCTTTAATGAAACCAACTACGCAGCCATACTACTCGAGGTAACCCACTGTGTATCCAATTTACTAGAGGAAAGCCACTACGTATTCATACATCTTGATGAAACCCACTGCGCATCCATACCACTTGAGGTAACCTACTCCTCATCTATACACTCGTGGTAACCTACCGCGCATCAATGGTACTTAAGGAAAGCCACTGTGCATCCATAATACTCGGGGAAACCTACTGCGCATCCATACTACTTGAAATAACCCACTGCGCATCCATTTGACTCGAGGAAACCCACTGCGCATCCATACTACTTGACGTAACCCACTGCGTATCTATAGTACTCTAGAAAAGCCACTGCGCATCCATACTACTCGAAGTAACTTTAATAACATGATATTTGAAATCGTCTACCCCAAAAACCTATAAAACGATATGCCACATCGGTAGTGGGGGTTGGGGTGGTGGTAGCGGGTGGGGGTGGGGGTGGATTAATTAAAAAACAATTGAGGTCTTAGGTTCTTGTTTATACGCTAAATTACAATTTTATTTCTTTCACCCCCTTTAATAATGGGGTGGGGGTAGTAATGGGGGGTGGCTAATGCCAAAAAATTTCTTGAGACCTCAGCTTCTTTTATATATATACTAAATACCAATTTTATGGACTCTTACCTGCTTGATTTACCTATTTACCCCCATTTACCCTAATTTACCTCCCAACCCTTCAACGGAATAAGATGAAAATATAATCTAGTTCCAGATCTCGTTAAAATACATACGTGTACCAAATTTCAAGTCAATATCTTAAACGGTTCCAGAGTAATCGTGCGCACAAAAAAAGTTACAGACAGACCGACAGACAGAAATTCTAAGCCTATTTGAACAATAAGAATTTTAAAAAAAATTTTTGTCGTTACTGTACTTCTACTGGATGTGGAAGTAAAACTAAGTAAATATATGACAGACTTTGTGCAAAAGATGTAACAATTTACGCTTTGATTCGGCTTGTTTAAATATAATTATTGTTTCGTTAAAAAACCGCTGCCCAAGGAATCACTACTTCCACATCCAGATTCTCTATCCAAGTCACTCACAGCGAAAAAATATTTTGTATGTGAAAATAATTGTTTATGGAACTTTAATAATATAATATTTGAAATCCTCTACCCCAAAAACCCATAAAACGATACCCCACGTCGGTAGTGGGGTGAGGGGTGGTGATGGGGGGGTGATAGTGGGGGATGGATGAAGTAAAAAAATATTTTGAGGTTTCTGGTTCCTGTACATACACTAAATCACATTTTTTTTTTCATCCCCTTTAATAAGGGGGGGTGGGGGTGGTAATGGGGATGGCTAATGACAAAACATTTTTTTGAGACTTTAGCTTCTCTTGTATATACTAAATACCAATTTTATGGACTCTTACCTGCTATTTACCCCAAATTTACCCCAATTTACCCCCCAACCCTTCGACGGAACAAGATGAAAATATAATCTAATTCTAGATCTCGTTAAAGTGCATATGTGTACCAAATTTCAAGTCAATATCTTAAACGGTTCCAGAGTAAACGTGCGCACAAAAAAAAGTTGCAGACAGACAGACAGACAGAAATTTTTTTTCGCTCAAACTTAAAATCTCGACGTTTCATGACATTTTAAGCCTATTTGGACAATAAAAATTTTTAAAAATTTTTTTGTCGTTACTATACTTCCACTATACTTCCACTGGACGTGGAACTAATTGCTAATTATAAAAAAGAAAGCTTGACTAATCTCCTAAAAAAAGTCCTATTGTAATTTTGTTGTATATGCCATGGTTTTCGAGAAAATCGATATTGAAAAAAATTCCAAAATTTGTATTTTTAATGCGCGCGAATTTTCGTTTATTTGAAATTTTTTGCGCGCGGCCTATAGAAAAAATTGAATTGCTCGAAAACCATACAAGCTAGGAATAAAAATCAAAATGGGTTTTAAAGGGGATATAAAATACTCTCTTGTGTTGATATTTTTGATGGCTACTGATATTTATTAGTATATAAAAATATCAATATACCTAATATAGTTATCTCTTAATTTTTTTCGCCTCTAACTATTCACAATCCCATCAAAAATAACTCACTTTAATACAAGTTATAAATGCATTATCTTTTAGTTCAAGGTGGTACTTCAATGAAGAAAAAGTTAGGAATAAAAATATTCACATTTACATATTTACCAACTTTTTATTGCTTCCTAAAAATACCCAAAACATCTTGAAAATTTAGCTCAAAAAATAATTCAATAAAATGGAGGGAATTAAAAAGAGAAGAAAAACGGCCGATAACTATATTATATTGTTATTTTTACATACTAATAAATATCAATAGTAATCAAAAATGGCAACACAAGAGAGTATTTTATATCCCCTTTAAAACCCATTTTGATTTTTTTTCCTAGCTTGTATGGTTTCGAGCAATTCAATTTTTTCTATAGGCCGCGCGCAAAAAATTTCAAATAAACGAAAATTCGCGCGCATTAAAAATACAAATTTTGGAATTTTTTTCAATATCGATTTTATCGAAAACCATGGCATATACAACAAAATTACAATAGGACTTTTTTATAGGAAATTAGTCAAGCTTTCTTTTTTATGATGAGCAATATTTTTATATCTTCAACGGTTAACGAACGAATTTTTGTAGTTTTATGATGTATAACCCCTCCACTAACTGTTACTGAAAATCTCAGATAACATTTTTTGCGAGCTTCTAGTGTATTTTTTACTTTACCGACTGGAGTATTTGCGCGTATAAGTTTAAATTAAATATTCCAATTTGAAATCAAAAGAGGTGGCCAAACTATGAATATATTTCTACGGATGGATCCAGGATAAATAAAAAACGGGTTATACGTTTCATCATAAAGAAAAATTCGAAAACTTTAAACCGCCAAATTAGCTTCCATATCACAACGAGACTATATACAGTACAAAGGCCATGGAGCATAGCTATCTCACTAGAAAACGAATTTTGTTATTTTCTCGGAATAAAAAGAGTCTAGTAGATGAATTAAAATTTCAAACTTCCTATGGAATACACAATATACGAACTGACATTTTTATCTTATGTAGTAAATTACTTCTAAATTACAAATATTTTGAAATTATATGTATAGAAAGGCATTCTGGCAAATAGACTAACGAAATCGTGGATCAATTTGCTAAAGCCACAACAATAGAAGTAAACATCGAGATGAACATTATTCCTTCAACTGATTTAAATGAAAAATATTTAGAAAATCTTAAATTGAATTGGCAAAATAAATATGAAAATATACCAACTGGGAACGCCCAACCAATTTCTCAAAAATTTGAGCAATACGTACATATTATATGCCCATAGTCACGCCGATCTCAGGTGCTGAGGTTAATGAAAATCGAGTTAGAGGGCGCAGTTCAATCCGTATTTTCATTTCGTCTATTTTCGGAATGTTCGCGAGTGAAAATGATGGAAGAATTTTTATTATTTGGTTAAATTAATTTATTTTTCTATTAAATTCTTATTTTTAACCGACTATAAAAATAAAATAAAATTTTAAAAAGGAGGAGGTACTCAATTCGACCTGTATGTATGTTTTTTTATTTTTGTTCAATGATTACTCTGGCGTAGCTTAAGAGATTTCTGTCAGACCTACTGCAACCTATGGTTCGGCGGTGGTCCCATACTAAATTTATCAAGCTGCATCTAGTGTAAGGTGAACAAAACTTGGAAACAATTTTCTTTGTTACGAGATATTTGAAGATCTGGCGGAGTTGCCGGTAATATCAATTAAAAATTTAGTCCTCGATTTATAATAATGATAATTTTTCACGAACAGGGCATTATTTTCGCAATGAAAGAAAGCCACGTATGGAGGCGAATCAGCCGAAGAATGTTTTCTACAACAACAGTATGAGACTTTTTTTAAGAAACGCGCCCGTTGAACAATTTGCTTTTTCAAACAAATTATACAGTATGCTCTCGCTCATGTCGTTGTTTCCAATGTTGTTAATGACGATTTCATTGGATGATAGTTTTTAATTGAGATGTGACAATGCCAAATTTTTTGTAGATTTACGTGAAACCTGGTACAATAGCGGAAACCGAAAAGTAAATGGCTATTTGATGTTATGTGCTGTGGAGTAAAAGTATGTTATTATAAGGAACTAAAGTGAGGTTATGATGTATTATTTGTATATCTGCCAGGCAGGGATGTTGAAATATGTGAAGCTACTAAAAAGGTTGATTTATTTTAATTGCCTTCAAAAAATATCTCTAAAAAGTAAGAAATAAAATTTCACTTAGTTTTACAAATACCTGTTTACCTATTAGTGGAAAGTAACAAGAAATGGTGACTTATTACCAAATATCACTTTGAAATCGGTGCAAAACGTATTTTTGAAATTAGTAATTTGTGCTGACTTCAATATTTTTCATAAAGATTAAAGCATAAGGAACAATTCTGGACTTATCCTAAAAACAACTGAATGTACTTTCAAAATGGCGGCGATATGTTAAAAAAACTTGTGCAAATGTTTTTGTCATTTAACACAAAAACTAAAAAAGATGGAGAAAAGCTTTCCGCACAACAAACAAAGTGCACAAAATGTTCTACAATTTTGTTCCTATACAATATTTGGATAGGAGTTACCATTTTTCAGATCAATGATTCAGCTAATCTTAAAATGAAATATAAAATTCAATATAAAAAGTAACACTTCATTCGCTTTCAGATTCACTATCGCTGTCTCCCGATACATCGAATATTTCTTGAAAGTCTTCTTCCTCTACTGCTTCATTTATGATATCGTTATCATCCTCACTTTCGATTTGATTTGGAATCATCTCCTAAAGAATTTCAGTAAGCGATTGAGGCAGTATTTTATTTGCTGAACACTGTTGGCTCCCCAAAAAAAAAATAAATAAATAAATAAATAATACAAATTGTTAAAAAAAATAATATATTTTGCTAACAAAAAAAACTAATTATTGTTAACAAAAAAATAATTGTTACCAAAAAAAAATTGGCTGATTAGTTAGTAATTTAATGAGTGGTGGATAGCTAAGTATGAGCAAGGCAAATCTAAAAGAAAATGCGAATGTTATAAAAAAAGAATTACAAGCAAAATTTAGGAAAAATGAATCGGTTATTTAAATCAAACATCAAAGGTCCAAGTCACGTACTGCTACTCTAAATTTTAAGGGGGCCGACAAAAATTTATAAACCTGGCTAACTCAGTTAAGGTTGGGGTGAGGTCGTGGTTTCAGTGGTAATGATCACCTGGAATTAAACTACACAAATATCTCAACAAGCGTATATTTCATGAGTTTAACAATTATTCAAGGATTATAGTAATAATTATTCAAGCAAAGGTTGACGATTATTCAAAAGCTATAGTAATAATTATTCAAGCAAGGTTACGGTACACCTTACCAAAAAAAAAAAGGATATGATTTAGCTACAATGAGTGTCCAGTGACCTAAATGTACCTGGTGGTCTCCCTCGAGGATAGTCGAGCGATATCAAATAGTGAGGTTATTTTAGAACAAACAGTACCTAGAGTCGAATGGCTCTCGAACTATACACTCAATGATAACGCAGAAAAGGCCTTTCCCTTGTTGTACAGGGGAAGAGTGTGTACAATTATATTATATAAAGCAGACTGAATGTCTAAATGTGGACCTCCATCATGACCAACATACCAATATTTAAAATGGCACTCGCCTAACAGTACAAAATGCCAGTAATTATTTAAAAGGAAATTCCGTATTAATATGACCTTCACTACTTACAAAGGTACTAAAATCATGGCCTCTAAGCCAACTTACACTACCTTACATGTAAAAGATTGATACGAATAAATATATACGAATAAATAGATATAACTTACCACGGACAAATTAAAAATTCAGATAAAAGGTGGCCAGTGACTACCACACGAACAAGGTTAATAAACTAATAAACCGACGAGTCTTAATTACACATGAAAGAATAATAAAAAAGGTAACACACACAGTGGTTGGGCTTTGGCTTCAACTTCCAGCGGGACAGCGAAAGTAAAAGGTGCAAAAATTACTTACAGTCGGGGGCCTCTCAGGCTTATGTAATACTCCAAGGGTTCCGATCCGTCTTTTTGGCAACTTGCACTGGGTCGCGCGATTGCAGGTCGCCGACGATGCAGCACCCCAGCTCTGCCTCTACAGCGACGTCTCCCAAGACTACCTCTCGCCGTCTAGGTTCCCATATTCCATAGAACCAACACACATCATAACAAGGCCGAACACACCAGACACAAGTCCTCACAGCTATCGAAGGGAGGCTTCCAGAGGGTAAGAACCTCCAAAGGTGAGACGTCTCCAGCGAAAATCCGCCAGGGAAAAGAAAAGAACAGGAAAGAAAAGAAACGTAAAGAAAAGAACCCTGAAATATAATAAGAGCAGAACTTAGTTCCTTGTTAAAATAACAAACCATTAAGTAGTACTCACGGATGTCTCCGGTTCTTTTCACCACAAATTGAAATAAGACAAAATGGCCGGGCCACGCCAGCTTCGTTTCCCAATAATTTGGTTTCGTTGAAGGTTTCCACATCAACACGATGATATCCAAAATCCCAACTGATATCACACAATAAACAATCAGGAAACCTCTCGAAATTAGGGCTGCGTTTTACAAATCCGTGATTTCCACGTCTTCTAATATTCACACAAACTTACACGCTCCCCAGCTGACGTTCTGCCTTGACCCCGAAAAAAAATGACCACTGTCGCCGTCTCGTACCCGGTAACCACACTTCTTTCAACGATCGAAATCGAAATCGATGCCACCGATATGCAACCAAATATACTCGTCGTCTAAGGATAGAATGACCCATGCAGTGCACACGGTTGTTACCTTTGAATAAGTGTGCGCAGTGTACCAAGAAAAAGGCGTTCTAATAGAGCTTTGAGTTACAGCCACCAAGGAGGCTGTAACAACACCAAAGAGGTTCTCCATTTTCTTGCCATCCATAATCATTCCAAGAATTTGGAATATTGTGAACAGCTTCGTCGGCTAATCGCCAAATACGCGTTTGGTAAATACTCCTTTTAATATGCTCGATAAGACAAGCTCTTGATGGTGGAATCGAAGAAAAATCAACTTTAACGTCAACTGATAAAGACAAATCTTTGTCGGCACATTTCTGTCTAATCGCAGTTAGGTGAAGCTCGTCCACGCTAGTGCATTTATTTGATCCACATATGGTACATTTGATCCATATATGGTACATATGAGTCTAATGGGTCTGGCAGATGATGCAACATGCAGATTCTGTCAAGAGGAAGAGGAAACCTCAGTACATGTGCTGTGCCATTGTGAAGGCCTAGCCAGACTGAGATTCCAAATACTTGGTGAGGAAAAACCAAGAGCAGATAGCTATACCAAGGAGCCCCTATCAAGGCTATGGAGTCTGGTACAAAAGACAAAGCTGGATGAGGAACTCTAAATGAATTAGATTAGGAGCGCCACAATAGATCCAAAGGGGTCGCGGTGGCCAAGGCCAAGCGGCCAGCTCCTCCCTTCAATCTAATCTAATCTAATGGTACATAAACTCCTCTAATGATGCTATTAATTTATCATCAATATTCCAGCTGCTCCCCAAATCTTGAAATGTTCGGATATATTTAGTGTATTTGGGACAAAGTAACATTTTTGGGGGTTTTATCTTTCCTTTCCCTTAAAGGTGCTGACTGAGTCGCATCCAGTAAATGAATTAAGGCTCAGTAATGCCGAACATTTTTGAGGTAAGTACTCTTCTGCTAATGCGGATATGTTCATAAGCCTTCTTTTATTGCCAAATCCAGTTTCAAAGAGTAATTTACATTTCACTTTATTGGAATGAGCCAGAGGAATCCAAAAAATGTCACTATGAACACTTTTAACTTTAATTTAATATTTGTAACTTCAAATTGGCATTCATTGTCCACCGCTGCGCTGCGCCATACTGAAAATTTGATCCTAGATTGGATAGCGCATAATCTGCAGACATTTATCTCGAAAACGGCAACTTCTATCCAAATATTTTATAAAAACAAAATTGTGGAAAAATGTATGCACGTTGTTTTTTGTGAAAAAAGTTTTTCTCCATCGTTTTTAGTTTTTGTGTTAAATGACAAAAACAACATTTGCACCGTTTTTTTTTTAAAGTACAGCCAGTTTTTTTTAGAACATATAATTGTTCCTTAGGCTTTAATCTTTATGAAAAATATTGTCCGCAAGGATGGGGGGGAGGGGTGTACGTACAGCTAGGGAGGGCTCCCCGACTACTATTTCTAATTTAAGAAGTTTAATATTGAAACGGAAGCTGTGTAGTTAAGGATGTGCGGGAAATAAAATCGTTGACAAAAACCGATAGAAACTGAGATGTTAAAGGCGCAGTCTTAAAACAAAGCTGCCATCAATTAACAATAAGGTTTTGTCGTAAATATTTAGGAATTCGCGGTTATTATAACAAAACTTTGTCATCAATTTTGGCCCTTTGGCCCCGACTGTAATAAGTCTTCAACTGGCAGAAGCAAAATTTTGCAAGAATGATTTGGTTGTTTTTAATGAAATTTCCACACGAATGGTCGGTATATGTTATTACCAATATTCATTGGCGATTTCGAATCAGTTGATCGAAGTATAATATCTTTTTCGTAAAGTTATATCGAGACACACATGTTTTTCGACATTTAGTTAATTGTAACTTAGGAATCGAATAGGCTCAGATTTTGCGGGTAAGTACTTCGATAGTATACAGGGTGATTCGTTAGCAATGCGCCATAGCCTAATGGCAGGTAAAGCACTTCAAGGCAAGTCTAGATCACCAACCAAAAAAATAGTCGCAGCTGGGACTTGTCAGATTAGCCTAATTGGTTTTGAAAAATTCAGGGCCATATTCGGAAAGAATCTGTCCTCCTCGTTTTTGACCAATAAGTACATTTTTCTATCTCAATTTTGACAGCAAAAATATCACAAAACAATTTAGCGCATCTGGATTAATAATTTAACGGAGCATTATTTATGGAACAGTTTGATAGAGTCCATTCAAATGTTTTAGATCCATATCCCTTCGAAGACTGCACATAATATATGCGAATAACATACCTTGTAAGAAAAATACAGGGTCGTACTTGTGAAATTTTTTGTTTGTTTTTTTTTTAATTTTTTTATTTTAATGCCTTATTTATATTAACTTCCTGGCGAAGTTTAGCTAATTGCTACTCTACCACTTAACCAGTACTCATTGATCGATTGCGCCACTTAAACCGGTGACCGATACCACCCCTCTGAATTATTTTAGGTAATCTAGATAAAATGATAAAATTTGAATGGATTATGAAAAAGCATGCACACATAAATGTCATAACCCTTTTAATAAACAAACTTTAACATCATAATATTACATAAGCGATGCTCCAAATCTAGCATATGAGGTTCTCAAAATGTCCTCTTCCAACTTCGATACATTTCCTGCACCACACCAATAAGTGTCGTGTGGCCTTCCCGATTGTTTGTCTCTGGTTCCTCATGTCATCAAATGCTGTCACTACCCGCTGCCGTAATTCCTCTATAGTGGTGATTTCTGTGCTGTACACCGATTGTTTCATGTGGCCCCAAACCTAAAAATCAAGAACAGTTAGGTCAGGAGACCTAGCTGGCCAAGCTTAGTGCCTCCGCGACTGATCCAGCGATTAGGAAAATCATTGTTGAGGTGCTCCCGGACTTGAAGTGAGAAATGCGGCGGTGTCTCATCATGCTGGAAATGAAGACCTCTCCTGTTGACATCTTGCGCCAATAATAAATTAGGCAAAATATTCCGGAAGAAATCTAAGTAGATTTCTCCAGTCAATTGGCCTCCAAAAAAATGTGGTCCTACCAATGTATCGTTCACCACTCCACACCATACTTTAAGTGAGAACGTACGCTAGTAGTTTCTCTGGACAACGGCGTGTTAAAATGATTGAAAATTCCCAGCTAATTTTCTCTTCAGTTATGTAGACAAAAATCTGATATTTTGCAGGGTGTATTAGAATCGTGTAAACTTTAACCAAATTTTATTCCATTCTGAGTTAAAAAATATCCCTCCCGTACGTCCTTAAGTAGAGAGTACCCTCTCAATGATAAAGTGCTACGAACTGAAATGTACATTGTACACTGTACAGTGCATCTTTTCGGTTTTACGGGTTGCTACTTTGTGATGGATCGACGTAGTATATTTTAACTTCATATCTTCCAAGAGGAGGTGTGTCTATACGGACCATATACAGTGTGTCCCGAAATACTGGTGTAAACTTCTGGTGCACATTCTACACACAAAAATATGGAAAAGTTCGTATAAATATATGTCCGTAAATCCTTCATAATCCAAAATGTTTTTGTCCCGTTTTTGTTTTTCTTTTGGTAGCGGAATATGAATTCGAAAATGTTATCCCTCCTAAGGTTTGGGGTGTCATTCCGTACAGATAGTCGATTTCTACCTTCCTAGAAGGCAAACTGACTTACTCACAAAGCCGAATTTAAAAAAATAATGTATTCTGTGAACCACAGAATGTGGAAGTCTCAGCCTATAACTTTAACTTGTTGCAGTAAACTTCTACAGTACTCTGTATTTCCTATAAACCTATTTTCATTACTGAAATTGTATAACGTCGCATCGTGCGCCAAATGGAAACAGTTTAATTTAATGTTTATAAATGTAATTAAATTTTCATCGTCACCTATTAACTGATGTAAACTCGTTGGCGTATCATGTGAATCAATTAATTACATTAATGTAATTATTTCATTAGTGATTGATTAACAAATAATACATACATAAAGAGCAATCAATGTAATAACTGGAATTGGAAACAAATTACAATGACAAAAATTACAATGTAATAAACAGCACGACACACGCAACTGATATTGTTTGATGATAGCTAGAAATTACAGAGAAATTAAATATGGATGTTTATCTGCTTGGATTATAAATTTACGAATTCGGTGCTATATAGTCAAGAATCTAGCTTCTCGAAAGACAATCATAAAATGTCAAGGTGTGCACTCGATACGTTTTTGAAAAAATACGTACATTACCTGGAATGACCTTGCGGATCTAACTGTGGAAAACATCATTCTGGCTGCGGTTACAAAAGGACGTAATTTTTTTTCCGAAAATTAATTTCCGCATTTACAGGCTTAATTTTTGACATTTGTTACTGATTTACAAACCAATGGAAAACTCATTCTTTCCAGATTAAGATGCTGCCCAGTCACTCTTGAAATTGCTACAAACATTGTTTAAACAAAGCATACCCGAAAACTGCAGTGCAAATTTCAGCATCAAGATATTTTTAAAACTATTCCAGATAGATGCATACTTCTACCATATGCAATGAGAAGAATTGATTTTTAAGGTGGGCGGTTTCGTGAACGTAATTCGAGGATTTCTCCTGCATCCCTGAGCCGATTGAAACAATTTTTTGATATTCTTTTAGAGACAGTTTTATAGAACGGTACTAAGCTATTTAAAATTAAAAAAAGAAAAAAATTTTTTACTTGTGCGAAAATCAAAAAAAAATTTTTGACTTTTCAATAGTCTGGTACCATTCTCTAATTAGTCGGGGAGCCCTCCCTAGCTGTACGTGCACCCTCCCTCCCGATCCTTGGGGACAATGTTTTTCATAAAAATTAAACCCTAAGGAACAATTTAAGACATGTTCTAAAGAAAAAAAAACTGGCTGTACTTTCAAAGTGGCGTTAAAAAAAAACTGTTGTCAATGTTGTTTTTGTCATTTAACAGAAAAAATAAAAAGGTTGAACAAAAACTTCTTTCACAAGAAACAACGTGCATAAAATTTTCTTCAATTTTGTTCCTATACAATATTTTGATAGGAGTTACCATTTTCCAGATAAGTGAGTCCGAAATTAAGAAAACATGGAAATTCATATATCGGTAAATCACTTACAGCCGGTTTTACAATCGCAAGTTAACTTTATCGACACTTGCGTTTTTCAATATAAAATTAAGTCATGATTTGTAAACGAGAGATTGTGAATAAAATTTATAATGTTGGCGGTAGAAAAATAAAACATAAAAAGTATGAATTTTTGTCAGTCACACGTCACTTACTGTCAAATATAAAAAATATCAGAAGCAACTTATGAGTTAGTGGTTTATTATTAAGTACATAAGTATGTATTATTTAAAGTTTACATTTTTTATGAATAACATATTTATACAATTTATTCTATATTCTACTACAAAACAGAAACGTTTGTTTTAACAATAAAAATGTGTTTTATTTTAAGTATTACATCATGGATTATAAAAGGTGCACAAATGTTTCTGCCGATGAGGAGGATATTCTCGTAAATTTAATAGAAACATATATATAAGTATTAGAGAATAAAAAATATATTATTCAAAAAATGTAGGTCTATACTGGATTACCTCGGGCCTTCTCGGCTCCGCATCACTACTATATGCATTTACTACGAAACGAAATATCAAAACATTATTTTGTACCAGTTATTTTATAGGTTATAAATTGCTAGTAAATTGCCAACTTCTAGTTTACTCGCACCTCATCTGCTAGTAAAGTTAACTACTGGAGTAACGACCTTGAAAATTACCAGCTATTGTAAAACCTAATTTCTATAATAACCTGAAAGTTAACTCTGACTGGCAGTTAACCAGCGATTGTAAAACCGGGTGTTAAAGGAAATAAATGTGACAATTATTGTAAGGCGCAAAATATAACTTTATATTATTAACATAACAAAAAATAAAATAAACTGAAAAAAATTAATAACAATAATAATAACAATATCATAATTTGCAGAAAACGGTAACAATGCCCAATGAGAACACAATAGTTAAAAAAACGTTAAAATAACGTTGCCTTGGTTGAAATAACGTTAATGGTTAAAAAAACAACGTTTTTTTCAAACGCCTTTTCAACTGAACGTTTTTTAAACGTTAATGTAACAGTACAAAATAACCTAAAGTGTTAAAATTACTATTAAGAAACGTTAAACTAATATGTTGGGTTAACGTTTATCTTAACGTCCTATAAACGACAAAAATTCACCAAAAATAAATTGTCTGTGAAATTCCAGCGTGATTTTCACGTTAACGTATTACTATTTAACAAATTACATTTTTTACGTGTTTTTAATGTTATACATGAATGATAAATACACCATGAGTTAAAAATAAACGTTACTGTAACGTTCAAAGTTAAGTGTTTATCAACGTTTGTTTTAAACGTTTTAATTGCGTAAAATTTTACTGAATATATGGTTATAAACAACATATAAAAAACGTTTTCTTTATACGAGTTTTAAACGTAAGATATTAACGAAAAATGAATCATGCCTTAAGACATAACGTTATTTTAACGTATTGAGTGAACTATTAAATAACGTATATTTTTAACGTCCTAAAAACGACAAAAATTCTCCAAAAATAAATTGTGAAATTCCATCGTGATTTTCACGTTAACATATTACTATTTAACAATTTAATTTTTTACGTGTTTTTAATGTCAGACATGAATGATAAATACATTATGTGTCAAAAATAAACGTTACTGTAACGTTCAGAGTTAAGTGTTTACCAACGTTTGTTTTAAACGTTTTAATTGCGTAAAATTTTACTGAATATTTGGTTATATACAACATATAAAAAAACGTTTTCTTTATACGAGTTTTAAACGTAAGATATTAACGAAAAATGAATCATACTTTAAGACATAACGTTATTTTAACGTATTCAGTGAATTATTAAATAAAGTATATTTTTATATATGTCCCAAAAACGATAAAAATTGACCAAAAATAAATTGTCTGTGAAATTCCAGCGTGATTTTCACGTTAACATATTACTGTTTAACAATTTAATTTTTTACGCGTTTTCAACGTTAGAAATGAATGATGAATACGTCTTGTATTAAAACGTTGTGTTAAACGCTACTGTAAAGTTCAAAATTACATGCTTTTCAAACTTTGTTTTTAAACATTTTAATTACGTAAAATTTTACTGAATATATGGTTATAAATACCATATGGAAAAACGTTTTATTTAGATGAGTTTTAAACGTAAGATATTAACGAGAAATTAATCATACCTCAAGTATTAACGTTTTTTTAACGTATTCAGTTAATTATCAAATAACGTGTATTTCTACAGTCCTAAAATGACAAAAATTTGCTAAAAATAAATTATCTGTGAAATTCAAGCGTGATTTTCACGTGTACATATTAATGTTTAACAATTTAATCTTCTACGTGTCTTTAGTGGTCGAAATGAGTTATAATACAACATGTGTTAAAAATTAACGTTACATAACATTCAAAGTTAAATATTTATCAACGTTTGTTTTAAACGTTTTAGTTGCGTAAAATTTTACTGAATATAAGGTTATACATAATGTATGGAAAAATGTTTTGTTAAGACGAGTTTTAAACGTAAGATATTAACGAAAAATAAATCGTTCCTTAAGACATAACGCTTTTTAACTTATTCAGTGAATTATCAAATAACGTAAATTTTTAACGTTCTAAAAACGACAAGAATCCACTAAAAATAAATTTCCCTTGAAATTCAAACGTGATTTTCTCATTAACCTATTATCGTTTAACAATTTAATTTTTTACGTGTTTTTAATGTAAGAAATTAATGATAAATATACCATGTATTAAGAATGGACGTTACTTTAACGTTGAAAGTTAAACGTTTTCAACGTTTGTTATGAACGTTCTAATTGGGTAAAAATGTATTGGTGATTATAACGTTACAAATTTGAAACGTTTTGGTTAGACGAGATTAAGATATTCTGGAAACGACAAAAATCCAGTAAAAATATATTTCCCGTGAAAGTCAAATGTGATTTTCACGTTAACATATTGCTGTTTAACAATTTAATTTTGAACGTATTTTTAATGTAAGAAATTAATGATAAATATACCATGTGTTAACACTGGACGTTACTTTAACGTTCAAAGCTAATTATTTACCGAAGTTTGTTATGAACGTTCTAATTACGTAAAATTTCACTGACTATAACGTTAACAATAACATATGAAAACACGTTTTGTTTAGACGAGTTTTAAACGTAAGATATTAATGAATCATGCTATAAAATATAATTTTATTTTTACATATTCAGTAAATTATTAAATAACTCTTATTACAAGCATTTTTACTGACTGTAAAATTATATCAAAAATAAATTTGTGTGAAAATCAAATGCAATTTTTACGTTAACATATTAATTATTTAATGATTAAATTTTTACGTGTTTTTGACGTAAGAAATTAATGACAAATATACCATATCTTAAAGCTAAATGTTATTTTAAAGTTTAAAGATGAATGTATTAAATTTTGAATGATAGAAGTGTATGACAATTAATGAAACTAGTGTGATAAAATCACTCGGCTCCGCCTCCTGGTTAACTTCACATGCGTTTCGTTATATAATGTTCATATCAAACTAGTATCATTAATAACTATTATATATTGAAGTTACATTATACCGGGTGCCACAGGTTAGTGGCTCCCCCCTATATTTCCTTTATTTTTTAACTTATCCATTTGAAATTTGGGGAGTATAAACTACCTGTAAAAATGGATTTTTTGACATAAAAAACGGTATGAGACCATTTCCGGTTTACCCGGAAATGACTGCAACTTTCGATTTTTAAATGGAACACCCCGTGTATTTTTACATATTTGGTTTTTTGAAACTACATTCTAAGTATACCCTGAAATTTTCGCGAATTTTTGAGTCGATATTCAGTTTTTTAAAGCATTTTAAGACATTCATCTAGAGTGCTTTGGAATACCATAATTTGTTCTACGGCAGGTAAAGTCCAAGGGAAAAATATAATTTTCCCTGTAATTTCATTAATAACTATTTACGAAGCCTCCAAAATTGAACAAATCACTTTTTTATCGAAAACTTTTTTTTTCAAATGGGAAGGTGGTGGCTCCTAATGTTCAATAAATTATAGATTTTTTTTCTGAATTCATTTATTAAATTTATTTAAAAATAAAAAATCACTTTCAAAATAATTTTTATTGATTCTTATACTTTGCACTAGTACTTATACCTATTAAGAAACAAAAGAGAGAACCAAAAGGCTATTATTCACAAAAAGGTAGTTATTCACATTTCACTATTAGACATATGATTTTTCCAAAGACAACAATGTTAAAGTTCAAGAAGAATTATATTGAAAGTGATTTTTTATTTTTAAATAAATTTAATAAAATAGAAAAACAAATAGCATAGATTTGAAATGGGTATATCAATGAAATCAGAAAAAAATCTATAATTTAATGAACACTAGGAGCCACCATCTTCCCATTTGAAAAAAAAAAAGTTTTCGATAAAAAAGTGATTTGTTCAATTTTGGAGGCTTCGTAAATAGTTACTAATGAAATTAAAGGAAAAATTATATTTTTCCCTTGGACTTTACCTGCCTTAGAACAAATTTTGGTATTTCAAAGCACTCTAGACGAATGTCTTAAAATGCATAAAAAAAACTGAACATCGACTCAAAAATTCGCGAAAATTTCAGGGTATACTTAGAATGTTGTCTTGAATCCAAATATGTAAAAATACACAGGGTGTTCCATTTAAAAATCGAAAGTTGCGGTCATTTCCGGGTAAACCGGAAATGATCTTATACCATTCTTTATGCCGAAAAATCCATTTTTACAGGTAGTTTATGCACGCCAAATTTCAAATGGATAAGTTAAAATATAAAGGAAATATAGGGGGAGCCACTAACCTGTATACAACGTTAAAATAACTGATGCTTTCCACTTATTAAAATACACTGACGTTCTAAATCTACAAGTAAAATAAATGGTAGATGTTGACGTTTTTTTAACGTTTTTCTACACATTATCTTAATGCATTAAATTTGCCTGCTTACCACGTAGTTTGTTGCAGAAGTTATTTGTAGATGGCGATACATACAAACCACTGGCAATAATTTGTCATGCTTTAGCTTATACCCTCATGAATTTATAGAAATTAAAAAACATAATTCTTTCAGTTAACAACGATTTATATGGACGGATTTTATAGGGATCAGATTAAAGATCATTATTTTGTGGCTCATGATACAACGTGGTTATTTCAGTTGTTTTCCAATCATATCAATAATAATGTTAATACTGATCCCAATGAGAACGCAAACGTTTAAAAGACGTTAAAATTAACGATAACCGAACGTTTAGTAACCATTGTATTACGGCGTTGAGTCAACGGACGAATGTCCCGCGGTTCAACGTGTATTTCAAAGTATTTTATAACATTTTTGTAACGTTATATTTATGACGTTTTTGTAACGTTACATCTATAATATTACTTAACGTTGAATTTTACCGCTAGTGAACGTTATAGGATGACGTTTTTGTAACGTTATGTCTATAATATTACTTAACGTTGAATTTTATCGTTAGTTAACGTTGTTAAAACGTTAAATAGCGGTCAAATTCAACGTTAAGTATTATTATATACATAACGTTACAAAAACGTCATCCTATAACGTTCACTAGCGGCCAACTTCAACGTTAAGTAATATTATAGATGTAACGTTACAAAAATGTTATAAAATACTTTGAAATACACGTTGAACCGCGGGACATTCGTCCGTTGATTCAACGCCGTAATACAATGGTTACTAAACGTTCGGTTATCGTTAATTTTAACGTCTTTTAAACGTTTGTGTTCTCATTGGGTGGTATCTGGAAAATGGTAACTGCTATCCAAATGTTGTATAGAAACAAAATTGTAGAAAATTTTATGCACTTTGTTTTTTGTGTAGAAAGTTTTTCTCCATCTTTTTTAGTTTTTGTGTTAAATGACAAAAACAATATTTGCAATTTACGCCTTTTTGAAAGTACAGCCAGTTTTTTTTTGGAGGCATGTCTTAAATTGTTCTTTAGGCTTTAATCTTTATGAAAAACATTGTCCCCAAGGATCGTGGGGGGGGGGGGGGGGTACACGGACAGTTAGGGTGGGCTTCCGTAGTATTACGTTTTGTATTGAATTTTATATTTTATTTTAAGAGCTGAATCATTTATCTGGAAAATGGTAACTCCTATCCAAATATTGTATAGGAACAAAATTGTAGAAAATTTTATGCACTTTGTTTTTTGTGCAGAAAGTTTTTCTCCATCATTTTTATTTTTTATGTTAAATGACAAAAACAATATTTGCAAATCAAAAAAATTTTTGAATCGGTTCAGGGATGTAAGAGAATTTCTCGAACTACGATCATTTTCTTAAGCACGGCACCGGCACCCTTAATGAAAGAATTATCTGCAATGCTTTACGTCTTGAGTTTATGACGTATCACATGCTCTGGCCGATCAGTGATTTCGCCACAATATACTGTGATCGCAAAACATTTACAAAACGTTCGTATTATGCTTATTATACTCTTCGCAAAAAATGAAGAGTATATTACATTTGATCGCTACATTTCTAAAACCGGAAATATCGCTCGTCGAGAAAAAATTTTCATATCATTGTGTTAGTGAACGAATTCTGAACAACTTTCAAAATGTCCGTCTGTCCGTCCGTCCGTCATGTTTCTTGTAAGCACGATAACTTAAGAAGGAAAAGTCCGATTGTACTGAAATTTGGAAAGTAAGTTATTGTTAGCTAGATGAAGAACCCTATTGTTTTTGAAGAAAATCAATCAGTAAATAAAAAAGTTATTAATCATTTAATTTAAAATTGTTTTCTTGATTTTTGTCGCTTACACTTTTTGTTTATACATTTTACTAATATATATTTCATAATAATATATCTAACGAATTGAAATATGATTCTCGAAAGATATATATCACAGACATTCAATTTTCGTAGTAATCTGTGATGGTCCAGTGGCTAAAGTTTTGGCTTGAAATCCAAAGAGCGTGTGTTCGAATCTCACACAGGTTGGATGTTTTTTTTTTGCATTTTTTTTTTCATATATTTTTTTTACATCGAAGTTGGTATTACAAAATTTAGGATGTCCAAAAACTAACATTATTTACAAGAAAACTGCGAAGATTATCCTATAGAATGTGTAACAATTATATAAAAACGTCAGTAAATTGATTTTTAGCTTGTTATTTATACAGTATCATCTGTTATCATGAAAAAAAAAAAATAGAAAAATTTAAAGAGTAATTCACTTGCGAACAAAAAATTTATTCAAGTTTTTTAATAACTTTGCATGTGTGAGTGCTGGGTACGCCAGCGATATACCGCAAATTCATTTTTGAGCCAGAAATACGTCATGTGAGATGGTTGAATCCCCTAAAAAGGAGATACCTTGCCTTAGTCGACTTTCTACGTTTTCAGATTCTTACAAACAAACACATCACACAGTAAACAGTTCCCAAATCCAAACCCATGGCTGTCCGGCTGTAAATAGATTATGGATGGAAGATAATTTCGAAGATAGAAATTTACAATTCTAATTAAGGTTTAGCGTACAGACCTAGAAATCTAAAATTATTGTTTTTGTTAGCTTAAATACAAAGTGTGTTTGTGTTATTGATAAATTGATGTTTTGGTGTATACGAAATCTGTTCAGATGGGCTTTGTCCTTATTAAAATATAAAGAAGAACCAATTTATTAACTGTGCAAAAGCACCTTAATTTTTATTCTTTGAAGTAATATCGCATTTGTCTTAAACTTTAATGGAGGTGTCGTTTACGCATAACGTAAGATAGATGTCGTTAAAGAGTATTTCATATGTAAAATTGAAATAATTGAACTAATTACTGACCTCTGGACTACGACCATGTTTACTTGGCTTAATTCAGAAGTGTAAGTAAATATTGTATTTTGACTTACATGATTTATAGCTACATATTGCTTACGTGAATTCAGAAATTATTAAACCCAGTTTTGTACGCTTCCTCTTAGTCCATATATGTCCAATTTATTTGTAAGAATAACATGATCAATGCAATCAATTGAACTGCTCAGATCACAGAGGATACCAACAGGGAATTCGCCTGCATCGAATCCTTGTCGGTTTACTGTAAGAACATTAGAATTATTAAAAGAATCTATTGACATGCCATTGCCTCTAACTAAATATAAATTAGTTTGATCAGCGATTTCTTGGAATAAATTAGGCGGCAAGTTCTTTGACAAATATTCAGAGGAATTCATATGATTAAGTATGTAGAAGGTGCTGTCCACGCCACGTTGGGAGGAGCAAAATCCTCAGTTGACCAGTTTTGCTTTTTTTCCTTGGGATAAGTTTGACTTTTCCTATTATGTTAAATTCTGAGATGCCTTGGCAGCAGATTTTCTCTTTTTGAATTTCGACTTATTCCTCTTGCTAGTGCTTGTTCCTTCTTCATCGTCCTTCTCCTGATCTTCTGTTTCCTCCAATTTATATTCTGTGTCCTGCTGATTCTGATCATCATATTGATTAGTGACATCTTCTTCTTCAGAAGCCGAATTCATCAAATAACAAAAAGAACTAGAACTGTTAATATTTATAAAACTAATTTAAAGGCAGCAAATATATTGACAAAAATTTAAGCACATCAAGATCGGAGATTATAAATCCTTCATGCCTTCATCATGTTGTCCGCAGTAATGTAAAAAATACAAATAATTCTGCAGGAATGATTGATGAGTTGCCTCAATCTTTTTTAATGGTTGTGCGATATGCTTGGTACTTGGCAACAATAAATGACCCTCGACATCATGTATATGAAGATTTCAAAGAAAAAAATTCCGAATGCTTAAGTATTAAGATCTGCAGACTGATTTGAAAAGAAAAGTCACTCTGGGGCCACTGTGCGTCGCTCACCCGACATAACCTCTCAAGAACCGTATCTGTCAAGTAATTAATAAATAATTCATTACTTACGCCTCGAATACCATATTTTTCCAGCTTTTCTAATAATTTTAAGTGATACTGTATCAATAGCCTTTGAGATTTAAGAAGATTACCAAATGCTTCTGATCACAGTTTAGTGCACCATGAATATCATAATGTCAATGAGTAAGTGGCATCTGCTGTAGACAGTTTTTCTCTATGTGTGTGTATAAGTTTCAATGACAATGGTATCTTACCAACTAACCAGTCATTAGTTTCTCTCTAAATCCAAACTATGTTGGCATAATAATGACACATTTGTTAAGTTTTTCCAGAAGTGTAATCTTTATATACTTTTCTATTATTCTAGAAATATTACTAATGTGAAAGATTGGACGATAATTAGTTGCTTCTAGAATATCGCCAGGTTTATATATTGGTTTCAGTTTACTTTTCTTCAATATATCGGGAACCTTTCCTTATTGAAGTATTAAATTGATAATAAACTGCTGCACAATTGAAGAGGATATTGTTCAAATACGAGCCATATTTTGACTGCTATATTTTTGAAACGAGTTGGTTAATTTGATGTGCTTTTTTACAACCGTTAGCAAAATTCATTGGCTATCGACCACTGTAAACAGATTTCTAAATTATGATTGTTTCTTTGATCTACAGGGTGATTGGCCAGACCCTTACATCGTGCCTCCAAATTTCCAAAAAATATATTGAGATTTTTTTTAACATGTTAATTATCATCTATGAACAATACCTCCGAAGCGATTTTGAAATTTCTTAAATATTTCACTTATTAAATGAGATACAATTTTTTTAAATAAAATTGTATAATTTGCATTTGAAAGATAATTGAAGCACCTTAAAAATCTAAGGCAGTATGATGTGATATATTGGTATGAATAATACAAACTAAATATTGTCTAAATGTTGGTTGTGGCATTTTTTAAATTTTTCTGTGTTTCTTATTGGGACGCTCTGCCCCATATATTTTCTTCTGTCCAGTAAAATACTGGATAATTGTATTGTTTTGTAGATTTCGCGGACAGAAGAAAATAAAAATAAAAATAAAATTGAATTATCGACTAACAAAACAAAGACATTGAGGAATATAGTAAAATTAACTTAAATAGAAATAAACAGACACAAAAGGAAATTACACTTTCCTATAATGACGCTGTTATCAATGATAATAAATAAATTGCAAACGTTTTTGCAGATTATTTCACAAATAATATAAAAATTAATCTTAACCTCCATTTCACTAATATATCAAATGTATGTACAACTAGCAAATGTAATAATATTAATTCAATGTTCTTTGAACCTGTTACCGTAGCAGAAGTAAAAAATGTTATACTAGAGCTGACGAACAAAAAATCTACTGGTATGGATGAAGTTCCTATCAAATTACTTAAGGAATGTAGTGGAGAGTTTGCTACCTGTCTTGCAATAATAATTAATAAATCGATTGAATTAGGGCAATTTCCACAAAAATTAAAAACCGCTTTGATAATTCCAGTTTACAAAAAAGGTGAAAGTGATAACATTAAAAACTATAGACCAATATCATTATTAAGTGTGATCTCGAAAATTATAGAAAAGGTTATGGCTAACAGGTTGACAATTTTTTTAGAAAAATATAACTTATTGACAAATTGTCAACATGGCTTTAGGAGTAAATTTTCAACTGAAAAGGCAGCAACCGAATTGGTTCAAATTATAAATGAAAAATTAGATGCAAGAGAGTACGCATTGGGCTTATTTTTTGATCTCTCATGTACGTTTGACACACTGAATATACCCTTTATGACAAATAAATTAGAAAAACTTGGGATACGCGGTAATATAAACAACTGGTTGACATCATATTTATCTGACAGAAAACTTTTTGTTAAAATGATAGACTCTCTTTCGGATGAATATAAATCATCAATAGGAACCCCTCAGGGTAGCATACTCGGACCATTGTTATTCCTTCTATTTATAAACGATCTACCCGAATATGTTAACTACGGAAAAGTTTTCATGTTTGCGGACGACACATGATTATTTCGGCCAAGAGTCTCGAAGAACTAAAAGAACTAGCTAATAAAACACTAGACCAATTTAATACATGGTGCTATAAAAACAGGCTGATCATAAATTATGACAAAACGGCATGTGTCCTATTTAAAACGCGATCAAAACATATTTCTAAAAATATAAAAATTTCCCTAAATGGTAATCAACTAAGCACACTAGCACTAGACCAACCCAAAAAAAAAATCTTGTCATATTTTATGTCTCACCCTGTAAAAATATTCCTATTTATGTAAAAGAAGAAATGCTCTTTTGATTAAAAAAAAAAAATGAATTTTAAAATGTGCTACCACGCTCTAAAGTACGATATTTCAATCATTTTGCGTTATCTGCAAAAATTAGGCTGCGGGCTTCATCTAATATATGTTTTTTAGTGCCAAAGTGGTTTTTCACTTTAAATATTATATAAATAATTGAAAATTATCGAGTAAAATTTTTTTGTCAGAAACCCGACAAGAAAAAACTACTTTAAAATGTTAAAAAATGGACAAAAGGAAAATCTCATATAAATCTGCTTTAGGCCTGCCGAAAATACTTTTTCAATATATTCCAAAACATATCTAAGCCAAAATTTACTATAATTACTTGCAAGCGAGCAGAAACTAGAGTGCGAAAATTAAAGTTTTCAGGGTGTATTTCACAATTTTACTAATAAAAGCACCAAAAATATATCATTAAAATGGTAAATAACTAATGAAGTTACTTAAATAATTTTTTTTTTCCTGGAAAATTATATTAAATATAGAAAATATTGTTTTTTGATGCCCCGGGTTTTTAAGGATAGGCTTGAATTTGTTTAACGTATTCACCATTGTAAATAATTATTATTAATAATAATTTTTTAATTTATTATATATATTTTTTGTTTTTGTACATTTATTTGTTTCTGCACTTTGTGTTATCAGTAAAGCTTGTTTTTGTTCTTTATCTATTGTAATAACATTATTAAATCGAGAAGTCAACGCAATTTGACATTCAGCAGAATCACTGACAACTTTAAGATTTATGCATATATTTTTTCCACACACATAATGATGGCCTGAATTCCATAGATCTGAATTTTTCTTTAAAGAGTCAACGTTTATATTTGTAATTTTAAAAAAATTTAAACTTTTCTTTGATATAAAATCGGATAAACAAATACCCGAATAATTTTTTTTTGGATCTACAAAACCTCTAACATTACTTTGCGGCTCCCGTAAATTTTCTTTGTTTTAACTTTTGTATCATTTTTATTTTTATTTCATGAGTCACTTCATCATCAAAAAATGCAAGGCTTTCGAGTTCTTCCGATACCAGAGGTGAATTTATTTAATAATAATGGAGACAATTTTTTATTTATTTTTTCATATTCATATAAATCTTCTAATAAGTTCATGGCGAGGACAAGAAATATTGTTATTTTTAAATAAATTCGCCAATCACTTCTGGTATCTTTCGGAGGAACTCGTGTGCCTTGCATTTTTTGATGATAAAGTGACTCATGAAATAAAAATAAAAATGATACAAAATTCAAAAAAAGAAAATTTACGGGAGCCGCAGCGTAATGTTAGATGTTGTAGATCCAAAAAAAATGATTCGGGTATTTGTTTATCTATGGAATTCAGGCCATCATTATGTGTGTGTAAAAAATGTATGCATAAAATGTATGCATAAATTTTAAAGTCAATGATTCTGCTGAATGTCAAATTGCGTTGACTTCTCGATTTAATAATGTTATTACAATAGATGAAGAACAAAAACAAGCTTTACTGTTAACACAAAGTGCAGAAACAAAGAAATGTACAAAAACAAAAAAAAATATAATAAATTAAAAAATTATTAATAATAATAATTATTTACAATGATGAATAACTTAAACAAATTCGAGCCTATCCTTAAAAACCTGGGCCTCAAAAAACAATATTTTCTATATTTAATATCATTTTCCAGGAAAAAAAATATTATTTAAGTAACTTCATTAGTTATTTACAATTTTAATGATATATTTTTGGTGCTTTTATTAGTAAAATTGTGAAATACACCCTGAAAACTTTAATTTTCGCACTCTAGTTTCTGCTCGCTTGCAAGTAATTATAGTAAATTTTGGTTTAGATATGTTTTGGAACATATTGAAAAAGTATTTTCGGCAGGCCTAAAGCAGATTTATTTGAGATTTTCCTTTTGTCCATTTTTTAACATTTTAAAGTAGATTTTTTTTATCGGGTTTCTTACAAAAAAATTTTACTCGATAATTTTCAATTATTTATATAATATTTAAAGTGAAAAACCACTTTGGCACTAAAAAACATTTATTAGATGAAGCCCGCAGCCTAATTTTTGTAGATAACTCAAAGTTATTGAAATAGCGTACTTTAAAGCGTGGTAGCACATTTTAAAATTCATTTTTTTTTTTTAATCAAAAAAGAATTTTTTCTTTTACATAAAAAGGAAGATTTTTACAGGGTGAGACATAAAATATGACAAGATTTTTTTTTTTTTTTGGGTTGGTCTAAAGCACACATACCCTTACAAACTTTCTAGGTATATTATTAGATGAAAATCTCTCTTGGACCAACCATGTAGATAAACTTTGTGCAAAACTTAGTCAGTCGTGCTTTGCTATCTCCATGTTGAAAAATAGTTTGGATCGTACCTCGGTGATAGATGTATACTATGCTTTATTCTATTCAAAGTTGTCATACAATATAATTACTTGGGGTCAAAGTGTGAACCTACAAAGAGTTTTTGTTATACAAAAGAGAGTGCTGCGAATAATTTTTAATATGGGATACAGTGATTCTTGTCGTGACACTTTTAAAATTAATAATCTGCTTACTATCACTGGTATTTATTTATATAAATTATTTACATATATCCACAGCATAAAAAAAGATTACCGATACACGGAGATAAACATGAATATAATACACGCAACCGCTGCAACTTTTATATAAATCATTATAATTCAACTCTCTATAAAAAATCTCCAAAATGTGTCGGTAGTTATCTATTTAATAAACTGCCTTTTGAATTAAAATTAATAAATAACATAAGAAAATTTAAATCTAAATTACTGAGATTGCTATGCGATAACTGTTTTTACTCTCTGACAGAATTTATAAATCATAATTAACACAATGTACAAATTATTTTTCTTACATGTTATATTTTAATTACGTATAAAATCATATTATGCTGTATGTTTGTATTGTTTTTTATTTTACACTTAGTTCATTGTTGTATATTTATTTCTAACTGTATTTTGTATATTTTTGTATGTTGACCTATTCTATCCAATTTTTGTAATTGGCATACAGAACTAATAAATGTATCTATCTATCTATCTATTTATCTGTATGTGGCAGAGCATCCCAATGAGAAACACAGAAAAATACAATTTTGAAACTATTGGCGTACTGCAAATATTTTTAAAGATTGCTTTTGGTGGAAGTTACCTTTAATTTTAAATAATCTAAAACGTTTTTAGCTCCCTTCAGCTTATAGGCGTAGTGAGAAAAGATATAAAAAACAAATTTTGCAACATGTAATGATTTAACGAATTAATAACAAACGAAAGGGACGAAAGTAAAACATGATACAAACAATAAATCTAAAAATCTAAACATCTTATTCAAGCTGTTGTGCTATTGCAGGTGACCGATTTTATGACAAGGGACATGGCGCACGCCATCTTATCCTAAAAATATTAATTGATGTTTTCAGCGGACGCTGAATTTCAATAATTGAAGTGCTGGTTATTTAATAGAATTCAATTTGACAGTTCTGGCAACATTTATTTGAGTATTTCATGACAAAAGCAATTCAAGAATGGCTCGTCTCACTTTAAAATAATTGAATAATTGTATCTCATTATTAGATACTGGAATGTCCCAAAAAGACGTATCAGATATTTACGGTGTTTCTCAAAGCGTCCCTTAAAAAATATTTACAGTACGCCAATGGTTTAAAAAAGAGTGCCCACTATTGTATTATTCATACCGATATATCACATCACAATGCCTTAGGTTTTTCAAGTGCCTTCCAAATCCAAATTATGCAATTTTATTTTAAAAAATTGTATCTCATTTAATAAGAGAGATAATTAAAAAAATCCAAAACCGTTTCGGAAATATTGTTCATAGAATATAACTAACATATTAAAAAAATCTAAATTTTTTTTAGGAATTTGGAAAAACGATGATTTTTAGCAACAATATAACGATTTGGCTAATCAACCTGTAGATAAAAGAAACAAACATAATTTAGAAATCTATTTACGATTTTCAATAGTCAATGAATGTTGCTAATGGTCACAAGAAACCGCACCAAGATTAAACATCTCGTTCCAAAAATATAGTACTCAAAATATGGCCTATATTTTGACAATATCCACTTCAATTGTGCAGCAGTTTTTATATTACAGAAGTTTAATTAAAAAGCGGCTGATTCTTTTGATACTAATGAGAGAAATATGAACCAGTCCAGGAGTACTATGACTTTTTAAATTATACTATTGACTATTTTCTGAAATCGGATATAAAAACAAGAAATTTATTGAACGGTTTTCATTTTTCTTTTAAATTGGTTATTTATTAATTATTATTTATGTATCTTTATTTGTGCTTATAATCTTCTGAGCCATTTTATTGATTAAACACTACACAGCCACACACAAAAAAAAAGTTCTGTGCAGCGGACCAAATTATATGGATTTGGTGTATTCTTCGACGCTGAATCCGAATCCGTAGTTTAAAAAAGGATCTATCGTGTCAGTTTTGTTTTTTTAGCAAAAACATCCCTTAAAATGGTGTAAAATCATAGAAATAGTGTAATAACTCTTAATGAAGTGTGAAAAATGGTAAATGTTTTGTAGTCGAGAGTAGAGAATATAAATTCGAGCTCCAGTAAGCTATTTCTATAAATTAAATCGAAATCCACCCTTATGGGGGTGAAAACTACCGCTAAAACTCAAAAGACGCAGGTGAGTGTGAAAAGGCCAAATTTTTGTATCTCCTAGTGAAAAATATTTGACTCTGCTGCGATAACCAGCCAGTTCTCTCAAAGGGTAGACACTCAACACCATGGAGGGTTAAAACTACTCCCACCCCTCATAGGTTTCAAAACGGGAAAAAAATTGAGACTTTTGTAGTTTTTGGCAGGGTGAACAAATATGGAGTGTATTCGCTCCAACCAACGACACATGACTAGAGTCTGCTCTTGGTAAGAGCTACCCCCATGCTCAAATGATGCATATAGGTGCTATTGAAATTCGGAAAGGGTCAAATACTTGTAGCTCATCGTGCCAAATATACAAATCTGGTACGACAACCACCCAATCTCAATAAGGTTGAAAATTACCCCTGTTGGGGGGGGGGGTAAAAACTACCCCCGCAGACGGACGGAAATAGATAGATGGAAAGTTAGTTAATTTAGGTATATAGCTTACATAGATAGAAAAAAAATGTCACTGAAGAGATATTTTGAAGATAAGAGAGAAAAATCATAAGAAAAGAAAGTATTTGGATTGATGGTCGAAAGTATGATATAAATATGAAAAAGAATAGCTTTACATAGATTAAGAGAGAGATAGTTGACAAATGTTAAGATAAACAGTTGAATAGGCATAGTGTGGCGATTAGTTCACTTGCTGAGTAAATATAAGTTTCACCAAGTCTCAAGTAACCAGGGAAAGAAAGAAAAAACAAAATAATAACAATTTTATATATCAAGATAATAACATGTATTTTTATAAAATGTTAATTTAAACCATTTCCTCCTCGAATATATATTTATATATAACAAAATGTTATTGTTAACATCATATCTATAAATTGGTGACCCCGAAAAAGAATACCCTGAAAAAGATTCAATAGCATGTAATTGAGATGTAAAGATTTCTTGTTTGTGTAACTTATCTTGAAATGTTGCGATCAAATTTGACGTAGAAACTGTGGGATCAACGCTACAAATTGAATTAGAGGTAAGGGAAGTCATAGAATTTTGACACGACTCCCATATACGATCGGCGATGTCAATTAACTCTTTAATTTCGGTTTTCCCGGATGCGGTGATTGTAATGAAAATCTAGTTCAGAACATTTAGAGCACTTGAAACTTGTTTTTCAGAGGTTAGAATTATATGGCATAAATATTAAACCTTCAAAATGTACTATGTACTATGTACTTAAGTGTCAGTCATTTGACATTTTTAGGACACAATATTTCTTCAGCCGGTATTTTACCTTCTTCCAAACGTATTGATGTCATTAATAATTTTCCCTTACCTACTACAGTCAAACAACTTCAGCGTTTCATAGGTATGGTTAACTTTTATCTTTCGCTGAAATCTTAATTCCTTTACATGCACTTTGTACTAGCTTACTACATGATAAAGTTAAAATAATAAATGATTGGCCCGCCGACTGTCTTTACAGACTTTCCAGAGCCAAAGCAGCTATAGCTGGTGCAACCTTTTTAGCGCTTCCTCGTTGTAATGATAGCTCATTTTTATCGCTGACAGTTGATTGTTCAAATGTCTCTATGGGGGTAGTTCTTGAACAACGCGATGACAAAGGTGTATTTGCTCCATTAGCCTTTTTCTCACGAAAACTTACCTTAGCACAGACAAAACACAGTACCTTTGACAAAGAACTTCTTTCTTTGTTTACAGCGCACAGTAGGCTAGAACCGACTTTAAATGAAATATGCATGCACTCTCTCAATTCCTACGTAAAATGGTAGCTTGATCTGTCCTGAAACAATTCCCGTAAACCCCGAAATTATTCCCTTGTCCGGTTTCTAGTAAATTTATTTTTAATTTTTTGAAAATAGATTTTTTGCATTGATAAAAACAAGAATCTACTACATTTTTAAAGTCTCTGAATACCCGGACATATTTCAAACAACCTATCAGTTAAGTATCAGTTACCTTCTTCAATCCCAGATTCTTACGTTTACACAATAGACAAAGACAATATTTATTTTCATCGTGCGTTTTTCATGATCTTTGATTTCAATCATGGTCACAATATTCTTTGGCAGTGATGACGGTCTCGGATGTCTAGGGTCGAGCAGGACTACTGCTCTTTACCCTTGTACATCGCTGTAGGCCTGGACCGGCCACGTGCGGGTCGGGCGAGCTTACTTTACATCAACCTCACTCACAAATGTGAGCGGTGTGAATGATTTCGATATACCTCCCCGGGTCTTGGCTCAGGTCTTTATCTTCTGTCTTGATGATCTTTCTTCGCCAGCTTGTCACCCCTGGGGGTAGTCATCTGTATGTTCGGAAACTTTAGGGTATTTTTGGCTGGGATTGACTACCGGTACGCAAAATATCAATTGACATCCTGCCATTCGGATCATCGGTTAGGTAGGGAGGAGCTATGTAGCTCGAGGTAGTGCAGACCTAAGTGCTTTGGTAGCACTTTTGGTCTGCACAGAGCTAGGTGACTACGGAGACTGAAGGGTGTTTGTCAGGTACCTGCAGGGTGGTGGGTAGGTGGTTCGGTGATCGTCATGTCTCTTCTGTGGGTTGTCTTCATCGGCCCATCGCCGGTGGTATGGTTTCTCATTTTCACCTATTATCTGGTTGAACAAAATGATCGTCGCGAACTATATACGTGAAAAACACGTGCTCACGCCCACTACGTAATCCTTCGAGAATGGAAAGTCTACTCAGACGGCCAATAGAGGCGCTCGGATTTCCCTAGCAAATCCAGTTACGCAAATAGTACTGTTATTCATTGGTTACGGATGTATTGGTAGACCAAAATTGCTGTCATTCAAAATAACATAGAAATAGATCTAATAATTTTGTCTAAAATGACTACCTACTTGGAAAGTTTATATAACCCGATTATTATCAAAACATCTGGGGCTGTCGAGCATGAAGGTTTCTTCTATGTTATTTCTCCAAACTTGCTTTAAGTTTAAATTTGAATTGGAATGTTTAACTTTACTTTTTACCAATGCAAAAAATTAGTTTTCAAAAAAAATTATTAAAAATGAATTTTCTAGAAAACGGCCAAGGGAATGATTTCAGGGTATACGGGAATTGTTTCGGGACAGATAAAGCTACCATATCCCGTAGGAATTGAGAGAGTGCATGCATATTTCATTTAAAGGTGGTTCTAGCCTACTGTGAGCGATTAAACATTTCAGATTTTTACTAGAAGGTCGCACATTTATTTGCTTTACTGACCATAAACCTTTGGTCAAAGCATTATTCACTAAAACTGAAAGATCTCCCAGGCAAATTAGACATTTAGAATTCATTACTCAATTTGCCTGCGAAATCAGACATATCAAAGGGAAAAATAATATTGTTGCTGACACTTTATCATGTGAGAATGATACGTCTTCTTTACAACAATGCATTTCCCCAATTGTTACCCAAAAGTCAAACCTAATTGATATTAACTTTGACTTAAATTTATTGAGCGAAGCTCAGGAAGATGATTCTGACCTTAAATTTTTATTATCAGATACTTCATCGAACACAAAGAGAACTTTTCATTTAAAGAAAATTAAAATTCCATATTCTGACAAGTTTATTTGGTGCGACGTTTCCCGCCCTAAACTTCGTCCTTATGTTCCTATCGTTTATAGACGGACAATTTTTGATATATTTCATGGTTTATCTCTTATCAAAGCGACTAAAACATTAGTTTCTAAAAATTATTTTTGGCCCAAAATGACTTCAGATTGTAAGCTCTGGGTAAAAACTTAGTATAAACTTACACACTTTTATTTATTATGAAAATATCTACTTTCTGTAAATTGTTGCCCTATTCTGGGCACGCTAATATACTAGTCAGGCAAATACTTTACTGACTAGCATATTAGGGTGCCCATATTAGGGCAACAATATACAGAAAGTAGGTATTTTCATAATAAATAAAAGTGTGTAAGTTTTGATTTGCTTAATACCTAAATAATATTCTCTAATTATGATAAAAGCAAATAAATAAAAAGTAATTAATTGTAATAATTTATATTAACTTGGAGGGTTATTTTCACGTGACATAAATGCCCCCAGAGATCACTCGCCTTTTTTGTAACGTCCTGTACAGTATAGAGTAGTTTTATATCAAAGCTGTTTTCTAACAGTATTTACTTATATGAGTCACGTGCAGCCCTATTTGATTTAGCGTGTCAGGAAACAGAACTAAAAGATTGGCGAAAATATTTAAATATAAATAATTTATAGCGTGATAACCCTCGAAATTATTCCTTGAAAGATGTGCTAGCCATTTAATCTCTGACTGACAAGGAATAATCTTAAGTAAGTTTTCGTAGCAGTTCGCTTTACGAAGACGATAATAACTGGGTCGCGAAAATAAATAATTCAATAAAAACAGAGGCCGGCAGTCGCTCGGCGAAGTGTGTTTTTAATCTGTTAATAATTTCAGATATAATAAGCTCCTACATTTGTTATTCCAATGCGAGGGTCTATAACCTCATGTTTATCGGTACAATGATCTTTATAGAAATTCAGCAAGGATATATTCATAATTATTCCCTTAATTATTTCTGTGAACAAGTTCTCGTATATATTGTAAAATTAATCTATATGAGTTATTTGTACGATATGGCTACAATTTTTACGGTATATTATATTCTCTTTTTACATTTTGAGTACTAAATCGCTACTTTTTTCTATACCGAGTGAAATTAGTTTCATGTCACTAAAGAAAACTGGTGGTGGGGAACAACTAGACAAACAACAAAACTTTATATAACATGGGGGTCTAAAGTCCTTAGTTTTGGGGAAAATTTTTTTAAAAAATTTCGAATATTTTTAAGAATATTGTTTGAGAACTGTTGGAATATTGTGATAGATATCGTCGCGTCTGGTCGCGCATGATACTCTGACATTTGTGCAGATAGGTATAAGATGCCGGCGTCTTTGGCGGTGCGGTAAAGATCAAAGACGCCGACATTTTTTGAATGCTTAGTAGATTTGAAGACAACTATACTCTCCCTTGTGATATTCTCAAGCGATATTTTAGTTTATATCGTTACTTGGTTAAGTACGTACTCATCGCCTACCCGTTCGTTGTTTTTGTATGTTGCTTTTGTTCTTTTTGAATTTTGGGCCACTGTATTTTAGTTTAGTCAATCTTATTGACTTACCGTTCAAGTCGTTAAGTACTTGGTTACGTACAGACATAACTTACTTGTTCGTTCTTTTGTGTTGCTTTTTGGATTTTGGAAGTTTTTCTTTTTTTATTATTAGCAACGTTGGTTGATAGTTTAGTGTGTTTAGTGTTGAACGGAATGTGTATGTTCTTAGTTCGACGTGCCGAAATGTCAATTGATGCAGATGGAGGTTATTTCGAACAATTTATGTAAATCAACAATAATTCATTGGTAAGTTTTAGATTTCTCGATTTCACTCTGTCACATTGCAGTCACTTTCAAATCAAAGTTGCTGCTGGATTAGGTATAAACTTTATTATTATGAGCAACTTAGAATTATTGTGTTATTGGGTGTTACCTGTTGGGCAATAAAGGCATTATTATTATTATTATTAATATTCTTATTCGCCGGTTTGTTTATTATTGTTTACATTGATTTCCATAGAGACCGAAGACTCGATTTCCACTTTTTGATACCTGATTGGAAAAAATTATGCGCGCAATTCGTTAAAAAAAAAATCAGATATTTCCTAACTTAAAATATAGATAATAGTCCTGTCAATGAATGGTTTCTAGAGGGAAATGTCGAGATCACAATTTTCGGCTGTGTTTGGACTATTTAGGAAGTAAACATACCAGAAGTCCCCGAACGTAGGAGGTGAGGGGGATAAAGGGGGGCACGAAGAAGGTTCCGGTTTTTGTTTTTTCGCTCATATGTCGAAAACGGTTAGCCCTAATCAAAAAGTGGCTATATGCAAAATTAAAGATCCGGGTTTTTGGTTTCTTGCTCATATCTCGAAAACGGTTAGCCATAATCAAAAAGTGGCTATATGCAATATTAAAGCTGACTAAATTTTCTACAAAATTGTTCCCTATTGATTTTTTTCGTATCTGTTATGGTTCAGTAATGAATTGTATATTTTTGGACTGTATTCTAATAATTTTATAAATTTATTATAAATTGAAAAAAATTTTAATAATCATCGTAGAAAAAAATTTCTTGTACAGATATCCGTATCACAGCAGACTCAACTCAATTATCGAATAAAAATGTCTTTGCGTCCGTAAGTGTGTGTGTGCGTGTATATGTATGTGTGCGTGTATACCGTTTCTTGTAAACATGATAACCTCTGTTAGACTTAAAATATAAAATTACAATTTGGAACATATGTAAAACAGCATATTACAATAATCCCTATTGAAATTGGGCCATCTCTGTAATACATGGTGATAACCAGAGGCCTACAAACTCTCACTTCATAATAATTTTAATAAAAATACCATGATGTTCCATATTTTAGGATAACATTGATATATCATCTAATTTAAATAAAATTGGTTTGCCTAACATACACCCGGTATATTGTGGTTTATAAATCTTATACATCTTCTTATTTTTGTATGTTTAGTCAAACACCTTAGTAATATTTTGCTCTGAAATTAAAATAAAACCTATTTTACGTATAGTTTGTAGGCCTCTGGTTGTCACCGTGTATTACAGATATGGTCAAATTCACTAGGGATTATTTTAATATGCTATTTTACATATGTTCCAAATTGTAATTAAATATAAGTCTAACAGAAGTTATCGTGTTTATAAGAAACGGTATACACGCACACATACATATACACGCACGCACACACTTACAGACGCAAGGACATTTTTCATTCGATATTTGAGTTCAGTCTACTGTGAAACGAATATCTGCATAAGAAATTTTTTTCTACGATGGTTATTAAATTTTGTTTTCAATTTATAATAAATTTATAATAAAGTTAGAATCCAGTCAAAAGATATACAATTCATTACTGAACCATAACAGATACGGAAAAAATTAATAGAAACAATTTTGTAGAAAATTTAGTCAGCTTTAATTTTGAATATAACCACTTTTTGATTAGGGCTAACCGTTTTCGAGATATGAGCAAAAAACCAAAAACCCGGACCTTCTTTGTGCCCCCCTGCACCCTCCCCACGTCCTACGGTCGGGGACTATTGGTATATTTAACTCCTAAATAGTCCAAACACAGCCCTCAAGTCAAAAATTGTGATCTCGGAATTTCCCTCACCTTATTGAATGTTTATTGACAGGGCTATAACGCTATAACTATTTTCTATTATCGTATCTCGGACGTCTAACTGTTCATTTTCCAATTTCATGAGATAATTACTCATTTTTTAAGCTTTTAACACAGAGCACCAATTTATATTACAAATGTTAATATAAAAAATCACATTTAAATTTTGTAAATTATAAACAACAATAGAAACTCCAATAATTTTGTTCCAAATTAAAAGTCACACATGTAAACAAATCCTTTGTTCAAACTCTCGCGACCATCCTGTGCTTGCGGCTCTGCAGAGAGAGATAACGAATTATTTACATTTTATAATTGATATAAAATATTCGGTTAAAAGTGGTCCCATCAAAGTGCCGCGCTTCTTGCTTTAAGACCGCGCAGCGGCGAGGACACAAGTCTTTACACTTTTTTATGACTTTTTAAAAGTAAGTAAGAAACTTCTGTGATTTGGAACGAAACGTCCATTGATCCAGAAAAGCCGTGTTTCTCAAATGTCTTCTACCTTAACATTCAAATTTTAGACCTAAGTCAATTATTTTCAAACTGCTCCTAGAGAGAAAAGTCATATCAAGATAATACGTATAATAAGTCGTATAAGGCGTATTACTGGTGACAAAAATTAGTGAAATATGTCACCTCTCGCAATATTTTGAAAAAATTAAATAATAGCCAAAGTAAAATAAAATATCAAACTTATCATTTCTGTAAGTATTTTGTTCTAGTGTTTGTGTTAGTGCCGGCATCAGCGCAGGGCGAGGGGCGGGGAGTCGATCCACTATGGGTCCAAATCTCGAAAAGCTGGCCAAAATTCATAACATTCAATATGTACACTAAAAATATCTGTAAGTTATTGAACTCGCTAATTACGAATCCGCTGTTAAAATTTAAATTCAATTATGATGGCTTCCAAAGTCACCTGGATTTTTCCTTTGGCCTTGTATAACCTGCAAAAACCGAGCAGGACGTGCGGTAAATAGTATAACAGCCCAGCAATTGGTCTCAGTGCAGAAGTATGTTAACGTCAATGGACAACATTTTTATATAACCAATCTATCTATGTAATAAGGTATAAGCAACTGAATTTCACCCACTTTCAATTATTGTATCATCATGAAATTTGGCAATTATGTGTAGCTCTGATGACAATACAACATAGTATTAGTCCACTCAAATTAGGAAAAAAAACGCCGTTTTAAAGAAAGATTTTGAACAGTTGTTTGTTTGCACAGTTTGTTTGCATAGATACAAAGTACTCAACTTTTAGAACAATTTTTTGCTTATGCGCAGAAAAAAAAGACATGATTTTTGAGATATATACATATATATCGTTTTTTCGTGTTTTTTTTTTCATTTAGACTTTCATATCTCGAAAAGTACGCATTTTTAAGGCTAAATGAACATAAGTAAATGTGTTCAGAATACGATTTCTTACAAAAAAGGTTCTATACATTTTCCCGATTATCCCATTGGTTTTTCCGGAAAAGCGACTTGAAAAATATATCTATGTTTTTACGTGTTTTTTTTTAATTTGATTGCAAATATCTCGAAAAGCACGCGATTTTAGGGCTAAATGAACATAAATAAACTTGTTCAGAATGAAATTTTCTACAAAAAACCTCGTATATATTTTTCGATTATCCCATTGGTTTTTCCGGAAAAGCTTCTTGAAGAATATACTTGCTTTTTCGTTTTTTTTTTTTTCATTTGGACATCTCGGAAAGTACGCATTTTTAAGGCTAAATGAACATTACTAAACTTGTTCAGAATGTGGTTTCCTACAAAAAAGGTTCTACATATTTGAGAGACATATACGTCAAAATGAAAAAGAAACACGAAAAAGCAAATATATATATATATTTTTCAAGAAGCTTTTCCGGAAAAACCAGTGGGATAACCGGAAAAATGTATAGGAGTTTTTTTGCAGGAAATCTCATTCTGAACAAGTTTACTTATGTTCATTTGGCCCTAAAATCGCGCACTTTTCGAGATATTTGCATTCAAAATAAAAAATATACGAAAAAAACAAATATATATATTTCTCAAATCGCTTTTCCGGAAAAGCTAATGGGATAATCGAAAAAATGTATAGAATCTTTTTTGTAGGAAGTCGTATTCTGAACACGTTTACCTATTTTCGTTTAGCCTTAAAAACGCGTAATTTTCGAGATATACACGTCTAAATGAAAAAAAAACACAAAAAAACGTATATATATATATATATATATATATGTATATATCTCAAAAACCATTTCTTTTTTTTTCTGCGCATAAGAAAAATCTTGTTCTAGAAGTTGAAATCTTACTGCCTATGCAGAGAAACTGCTGTTCAGAATTTTTCTTCGCTTTTTTCCTAATTTGAGTGGACTATATACTCAATATTATATGTTCAAAATGGCGGCCGCCCCAAGATGGCGGATTATCATTTTCTTTACAACCCCCTTGATTCTTTGTGTTTCTTTTTTTGTAATTTACAGCCACCTTAATGTGTAATTATAATGAAATTGGAATAGGGCAGGTTTTTTCATTTTCTCCTATCATTTGATTGTATTAGTTGCAGATTTAAATAAGACATATGGGTAAATTTCTTATTAATGATTATATTGGTATTGGTATTGGTATTTTGGTACCAAGATTAATTGGAATAAATCGGAACAGTCATGGTACACTTAAACTAAAATATAAAATTTTAATTAAAAAAAATGACAATTGTGTCAATTTTTATTTAATTTTTTTTTTATTAATTTTTCATATTATAGATTAAGTGTGCCTAGGTCACAAATTTGAATGTGATATTGCATAATTTAGATCTACGATACCTTGACCATAACTCTTCTTGGTTCCATAAATACGAAAATCGTCAGGATATTGCAAAACATTAATTCGGTTATCTATAATCTTATGAAAATCTTGGGTGTATATATTAAATAGTAGGGGGCTAAAGACAGATCTCTGGGGTATTCCAATATCTACTTTTCTAGGACCTAACAATATTCCATTATTGGCTCTAACAAACACATTCCGAGTGTAGAACAAATTGGTAATATTTGTTGCAATGTTTAACGGAATCTTTAAAGTTAATAGCTTTTCATAGAGTATGTGAAGGTTTACATGATCACAAGCAGATATCTAGATAAAGGACCATCAAATAGGAGTTCCTTGAAAAATTTAATTGTATATCTGTTACGAGTTGTGAGATGCACTCGGTTGTCCCTTTTCCTCTTCGGAAACCATACTGACATTCTGGAATTAATTTATATATATCAAGCTACCATTCGAAACAGCATTTAATAATCCTTTCCAGAGTTTTTAGTATTCAAGACATGAGAGAAATAGGCCTAAATGACTCCCCGTCGGTTGACTTGGGTATTGGTATAATTAAAGAATTTTTGAGAACATCACAGTTGTGCCCCTTTATTAGAATATTGTTAAAAATTTCGCATAAGAATAGTTTTGCGCTAGATGGAAGGTGTTTAATCATGGGAGATAAAAATAATATTTAACGTAAAAGAGCTTCGTTAAGGAATTTAGTTTAATTTGTATGAAACCGGGCCCTATAATCAAGGATTCTAAGATACTGTTTGCAACATTCATTGATTATTTAAAACTCCTAGGAAAAAATAAGCAACCAAAAAGAAGATGATCTAGATTCTAGGACTATGCCATTTCCAAAAGCAAACAATTTTGATGATTCGTTTGGCACTGAAATTGTTATTCTACTTTTACTAGAAAACGAAATGTAGAATATTTAAGAAGAAAAATAAAGAAGGACGGAAACTGAAAATAGTTCAAATGGATCGAATGCCAGGAGATATATTTATAATTGACTGGAAAGTTTGATCGGGTGCTTCTTTAACTGGAGATCGAACTGTTTCATGTTGCGGTCTCTGTGAAATTCGTTTTTTCTTGTAGGTTTAGCAATTTCGGCCCTTTTGCTTTAACAAACCTTTCTCAAGAATTTTACATATTTTAGTAAACGGCAGATCTCTGATTATTCATTTTCCACCTTTATTTTTATTGTTAGATAGACCTTTACATTTTCTATTGTGACTTAAAATATGAAACATGATATTAAATCGTTAGCACTAATTCTTTTGAAAATTATGAGATTTTGGTGGGTTATTAGTCTTATTTCTCTTTCAGTGTTCGTGACCATTACTTGAAGTTTTTTTATTGTTGACGATTTCTGATATAAAATATATTTCTCTATAAAAATATTAGTTTTACGCAAGGACACACCAGAAGGAGTTAATAGGCAGGTATTGGATCCATCTGAACTATTTTTAGTTTCCTTTTTTCCTGTTTTTCTTGTTAAATATTCTATATTTCGTTTGTTCGTGAACTAGATTTACAATTTCGGTTCCAAAACAAAAAATCAAAATTTTTTGTTTTTTGACATAGCTCTAAAATATAGGTCATTTTCTCTTCGGTTGCTTGTTTTTTCTAGGAGTTCTAAACAATCAATAAGTATTGCAAACAATTTCTCAGAACCTTTGATTATATGGCCCGGTTTCATACCAATTAAACATATTGATATATTCTAAAAAGAACAAACTCATATCAGTTACCTATATTGATTGATTGATTGATTTACCAGCGTGCGATAGGCATTTCTGCCACTCCAAAGGATTATACAGCTGGGCCTGCTACGTCCACGCTGGGTTGAACTAGGGTCACGCTTGTTGCCAGCAGCGAGTGCCACATGGCGCATGGTAAAGGAATGTGGGATGGGAGGCGTAGATATTTGTGAGATGCGTTACCGCATTGTGTCGTGAGGGAGCGTTTAAGCTCCCTTTTTTCTGTTTTTGGTTCGCCTTTTTTTCTGAGTCTTCTAATTTCTCGGTTTCCGATGCTGGGTTGGATTTGGGTCATGCTTGTTGTCAGCAGCGGGAGTCACATGGCGCATGGTACAGGAGTGGGGGGTGGGCAGTGTAGTTGTTTTTGAAATGCGTTGCCGCATTGTGTTTGTGATATTTAATGTTTATGCTCCTCTTTTTGGTGTTTCTGCTTCTACAGATTTTCCTCTTCTTCTTCTGAGTCTTCTGATTCTATCGTTTCTGGTTCTGATAGAGTATATGTCTGTAGGAATTTGTGAAATGCGTGACCGCATTGTGTCATGATGTGGGGTGTTTGTGCTCCTCTTTTTGTATTTCTGCTTCTGCAAATCTTCTTCTTCTAAGTCTTCTGATTCCTCGGTTTCTGGTTCTGGTAGAGTATATATCACTGCGATTTATTTGTGGAATTCATTTATTCTCCTTGCTTTTCTTTCCCAGTATGTTTGGTAGTTTGTTCATTATCCTCTCGATTGTTATTTTCCACATGTAACCTAGTCTCCCTGTTTTTAGTGTAGAATTTAATGTAGAATTTTTCACTTAGCAACGAGCACAATTTTGACCTGAAAAACTTCACATGATAATTTATCTAAGAAAGTATTATGAAATCAGATTTTCAACACTATATTATAACACCCATAACGCAAAAACATACAATACTACAAAACACACTCCTATTAAACCAGACACCAGTAAAAGTCAAGGATCACCAACCCTTGTCTGTTATACTTCTCTTCCCTTCCATTGCCTTCTCTCTTTGCATTGCACCAACAACACTGTACCTAGTTCTGGATTATGTACGAAACCAATCACTACTCACAAAATCATCAATCGCACGTCCAGAGGTATGTGTTATCCTTCAAACACCCATCACTCACCTGACAACTTAAAATTATATCTGCTACATCTGTTGTTTCCCTGCTTCCTGTACACAGCCTCAACTGGCATGTTGTCGTCTTCTTGTTGGTTGTTGGGGAGAAAATTCTAGGGAAAATATATATACCAGCTAAAAGTATCTTGTAAACAGTGAACTAGGGAGTCTCTCGTAACTTACATATTTTATGTAGATCAATTTAATTCTGAATTAATATTGAACAAATATACTTATATTATGTAATAATCATTTTTAAGATATAAATCCCAAAATGTCGCAAACCACAAAAGTTAAAATGGGCCCAACTATTTAACGATGGACCATGCGGGAGGTAGCGCGGGTTATTAGACCGGTCTTAAAGTAGTGTGAGAGCGAGTATCTTTAGCGAACATGATGCCGCCGATAAGCTTCGAAAATTGACATCACATTATTAATGCCTCGGTTATTAGATTCTCAAAAAACTTGATTTAAGAACCATAGTAATCTGGAAAATAAAGGGAATATTTTATAAAGAATATTTTTTTTATTAATATTAAGGGGAAGGGACAAGTATGGGAAAAATAATATAATTAATTTTCTGCTGCATTCGAACGAAGAAAATGGGGATTTTTGTTTTTACTGCCATATAAGCCTATGTAAAAGATCGTTTATTTATTTATGTTCAAAATAGAAATTCTGCAGAGAATTTAATGATTTTTAAATAAAATATACTTCATGATTGGCTCAAAATTAAATTGAACTCCACTCCAAGTTTACTTATAAAAATATTTTGAATCAAACAATTTACATTTACTCTGTCCCAATTTTTTCTGACTCACCCTGTATGTCTGTCTATTTTCTCTCACCAACAGTGGTGCGATAAATTTTTGAGCTAATTTATATTTATTAATGATCCGACACAAATAATTACCCTCGTGGTTTCTGGCAACGCTAGGCCTCTCTTGAAGCTTTGTTAGTATTTCATAATAAACAGTTCATATTATATCTCTAATTGTAATCTGACAAACAATATACGCAATATAAACGAAGGCAGTTAATAAGGCGTCCTATTAAGTCGACAATAGTGCCTTGTAATCTACTGCCTCGGCCCAGTTCGAGCCCGACCTTTGTGATATTACGGAAAAAAATGGCTCGGCCTAAGTTCTCTTTGTTCAAGCCGGCACTAAATTAACCACTCTCACGAAACTACAAACAGTGTATTCGTTGAAGCTTCCAATGAAAATGTCATTATTTTGTGATAAAACAATATAAGAGATGGGTATGGGTACAGTCGGCATCGGAGGTTATTTGTTTTTACTTGGTATTGTTCGCTATTAGTTCATTCGTTCAGAATGCTATGAGATAATTTTTTGTTAATATTTTCTTACGAGTGATGCCACCCTATCGGGAACACGTCTTGTCCAGCCTTGGGGAGTCGATTTGCTTGTCTGGATAAATCGATAGGAGACCGGAACGGAACTAATGATGCGAAATTTCGACATATCTGAGAATATAATTATCTCATTAATCTCAGTTCATATATGAAGGACAGTAATAACAAAATGTCAGAAAATAATGGTTGTATACTATAACATTAAACGGTCGGTCCGGCTTGTCAGAAAATAAACAGGCATAAAAGTTTAAAATTTTCATTTAGTTTTTTGCAAAGTATTTGTGGAATGTTGCAACATATTGCTCGCGATAAATAAATAGGAACAATAAAGCAACTATGTTCATCTATACTATATGACAATTAATTCACCAAAAAAATCCTCATAAACTTTACCATGGGGTGACCAGAGATGTTATTTTAGGCAAGTTAGGTCAACTTCAAAAGTAAACCAGGCCTCGGCTAGCCAGTACATTAGAAGGCAATAGTTTCAATAAGGTTATTAGATAACCAGACTACTAGTAGCTGATTAAAGTTGTTAAATTTGTTGTAAAACTGTATAAAAACGAAAAAGGTTTGGGCACCAGGCTGAGATAACTCGAAAGAATAAAGTTGACAACACAATAGCCAGAAGGTAGAAAAGCATGTAAAAATATCGATTATGAAAAGTACATATACAAACTATGGTGGTTAATAATAGTAATTTATGCCACAAGTGCATAAATGTGGTACTTTCTTTCACGAATGGGAAATGTGAAGGCAATCTCATGAGTGAAAAAAGAGCACTTTATGCATGAGTTCCATAATAGTAGTTTGTGCAACAAGAGTGGGAGTGCTTCAAATCTTTTGAGTGCGATATGGATAATCCACTCGAGTTGTACAGTATACTTTTTCTACGACCAGCTTAGAAAAACTACAGAATTTATTAAACATTAATATATTGCACAAATACACACTGACAGTTACTTTGACAGCTTACGCACTAATTTGATTTTAAAACGAATCGTTGTCTATGTACTTAATACACGAACTGTGATTGGTCGGTTTCATTTCATATCCATCCTAGAACTGATATGAAATATATCCGTTCAGTTAACTGGAATTACCTACTTATTCATTCTACAGACTGTACAGAATAGTAGTTTGTGCAACAAGAGTGGATATGATATCCATATCGCACGATAAAGAAGTTTGAGCACGACGCCGTAGGCGGAGTGCTTCAAATATTTTGAGTGCGATATGGATAATCCACTCGAGTTGTACAGTATACTTTTTCTACGACCAGCTTAAAAAAACTACAGAATTTATTAAACATTAATATATTACACAAATATATACTGACAGTACACACTGACAGTTAATTTGACAGATTACGCACTAATATGATTTTAAAACGAATAGTTGTCTATGTACTTAATACACGAACTGTGATTGGTCGGTTTTATTTCATATCCATCCTAGAACTGATATGAAATATATCCGTTCAGTTAATTAGAATTGCCTACTTATCCATTCTACAGACTGTACAGAAAACAGCAAATTTACATAAGGGAGTAGAAAAAACAACAAATTTACATAAGGGAGTAGAAAAAATATTTTTTCTAAGACAATGCTCAATTTCCATATTCAGAGAAATCTAAATTAGCTTAAACATTAAAACAAATTCATAGCTTGACGTTTTTAAAGTGAAAATCATAAGACAACTTCAATTGTTTCCAATACACTCATGGATCCGGCTATACATAACAGTGAAATAATATCACTTTCTTTCACGCTTTTTACTTTATTTTCACTATTACCATAAACATATGTTCTACGCATTAAAAATAATGAAAAAAGTATAGTTTTTTTTAACAGTCTTAGAAAAAAAAAATCGGCAGCTACTGGAAGCGGCTGGAACCTCCCCACCCGGTGAATCTTTGAAGCCGAAAAGAGCACTAAACAATATGAACGATCTCATTTAATTATATTTATTAAGTTGAAATATTTTTTTCGTATTAAATCAAAAAAAAAGTTTTGCGTTCGGTGGGATTTGGACCTAAGAACTTGAGTGTTAAATTTATAGTCTGCACAACATTAATATTTTATTCAGTGTTTTTAATACAAATATATGCTTCATCGGATCCTAGCCCGGGGCCAACCAGACAACCACGGTGAACACCGCCGTGGCGAGTGTGAGGCTGGTCGGGGTAAGTCCGGTTTGGCTTGGAGAAAAATAGAAAAGTAGCTCCTGTCTTCTGTAGGCAGGCTTAAAGACTAGGTTAAAATTATAATGTGTCCACATGGGCCTAAAATTAATATAAAAATAAACACAATTCTATAAAAACGTTCGTAGGCAAGAGCACTTAATAATTTTGATTATTGATACGGGAAACAACTAAACGAAAAAGCTGTTCGTTGGTAATGGGATGGATGGCAGGGATGGCCATCTTTGGAAAAAACCATATAACTCTTGGGGGACAGCTTCCCTGCCAGATGTAGCCAGGGTAGTGTTCATGGTGGATCGTTTAAGTTTGAATTGGTATATTTTGTTTTATCTTTTGGCCTCGACCAATTTTTCACTAAATCGGTCGGGGAAGTGATAGCTATCAAATTTTTGGTTCCAATGTTTCTCTGGGGAATTTGGTTTTTGAAAAATGTTTAGGTTGGTACCAATGTCTTAAATTGTTTTTAGGTTATGTAGTACTATTTTTAGGTAATGTTGCCGGAAGAATTTCCGGCGGGATGCCGGAAGTAGCGGAAATAGTTTTTAAAATATAATGTCAGTCACTTTTAAAGTTTTATCGGAAAAAACTCACCGTAAGCGTTCCGGTGGGGTTGTTTACACTTGTAGGGCTTGTAAGCGGTTCAGGATGGCCTCTCACACCATCCGTGGGCTTTATAAACGTCGAAAAAACTTGTAATCTCTCGATGCACCTGACACGTCAAAAATATTCAGCATACAGTCTGCACGCTTTAACACACTAGCAGAGAACTTATACCAAATGGACCCGTAGTATTTTTTGGGAATTTTCCTTTGAGTCCATTTAATAAAATTTGACATTTTTCTGAAAATTTGACATTTTTCTGAAAAGCGATATTTTTCCGAAAATTTGACATTTTTTGAAGTGACATTACTCCGAAAATTTGACAATTTTCAAACATTTGACATTTTTCTGAAAGGTGACATTTTTCTGAAAGGTGACATTTCTTCGAAAATTTGACGTTTTTTCGAAAATTTGACATTTTCCTGAATTTTTAACATTTTTCTGAAAAGTGACATTTCTCTGAAAATTTGACATTTTTTCGAAAATTTGACATTTTTCTGAAAAGTGACATTTTTCCGAGGGGTCAACCGCGAAGGAAATCTGGTGTACACCTAGAAGGAAGTCCGAGGAAGTCCCAAGGAAGTCCGGGGAAGTCCGAGGAAGTCCCGAGGAAGTCCGGGGAAGTCCGGGGAAGTCCGTGGAAGTCCGAGGAAGTCCGGGGAAGTCCGAGGAAATCCCAAGAAATCTTAGGAAATCTGAAGGAAATCCGAGGAAATCTCAGGAAATCTTGCTTTCAGTGATTTTTTGTTCTCTCCAAGACTATGGGCTTTAGACATGTTATATAAGGTTTCTTTGTTTGTCTAGTTGTTCCCCAGTTGCTTTTAGTATTTATGTTAAGTTTCTTTAAATTTTTAATATTTATATACAGTGTGGCCCATTTCAAGTGGAAACACCTTCGTAACTCAGTTATTGGCCAATTTCAACCAAATTTGGATCGGTATCAAAGATCTTTAATATTTTTTTTTCAGTAAAACAAAACTTATTTCAGTCAGTGGCGTGTATTTTTATTAAGAAGAAAAGGGTCGATTTTTCGAGAAATCATATTAGGCATTTTTTTTTGTTGAAAAACTAATGCAATATTATTGATCAGCATAATTATTATGATAATAATTATTATTATAGATGCGTAATTAAATTTTGGCAAAAAAATACATTCTATTCCTGTATAGAATAATAATAATATAATAATTTTTTTTATGTAATTTTTCATAAAAATACATAATTTTGGCTCATAAAAGTAGAGACAAAATTTACAGAAAATTTTATGCTCTACAACTTTACTCTCTTGATATTTTTCACCAAAATCTCGACCAAAATGCACAATTTTTCCTCAAAATAGATAAAAAGGCGAAAAAAACGCTAAAATTCATATATATGTATATACTTCTTTTTTAGAAGTGCGGGGGGTGAAAATCATGTTCAGACAACCCAAATACTTCACTGTTTACAAGTCTCATAACTGTGGAAATATTTTCCATAAAACAACGATTTTTTGACTAATTTGAAGGGACTAAATAAGTGGTAGGTAAAGTGGAGCAAGTGCACACCGGTTTTTGGACAGTTGACATTATTTGTTGACAATTGTGGGATTTATGTTTTATCATATAGTTTTCAAATTTTGAGTATTTCTTTGTTGGTACATTGAGCGAACAAATCTATAAATAAATAAACCCTAATCAACGGCTAACGCACTACAACCACACTTAAAAAAAAATGACAGGAGGGCGCACTTACCCCGAATTTAGGGGCAAGTGCGTATTTGACTGTTAAAGAATCATGAAATCTACTGAAATTGTTAGGAGGCAAGATCGTTTTAATTACAATTTTTACTATTTTTTGCACTTTGCAGATTTGAAATTAATTGGTTTGTTCAAAAGTTACAAACTATATTGTACGAGGAATCGAGAGAAAAGTTCAAAACATTAAAAAAATATTTCATTAAACATTCTCAATAAACTGAAAATATTATATTTACATTTCAAATAACAGAAACATAAAGTCCATAATATATTCTCATGTGATTAAGTAAGGTTAATGTTAAATTTATGGAAGTCAAAGTCGAAAGTCCAAGCATCTCCAGGACGATCTAATTTTGGATCAGGCAAAACCTTAATAATATCTATGTTAGTTATAAAATCTACATCTTCCAATTCTGGCCAAAAAAGTTTGCCGTGATTATGTTTTGTGAATTTTACGGTCCATTCATCGTTATTAATTTTGTTGGTAACCTGAAAATGATAAAAGTCAGTAAGTCATTGATACTTAAATAGTTAAATGAAGCAATACCTGTCCTACATAATATCGTGTTTTCTTGGTGCCATATTTGACAATTATCCATTTGTTTATGTATGTTCCTGTGCTTGATTGTTCTTGATTTTCATCTTCAACTTCATTAAGATCGCTTTCAGCGTCCATGTCATCGTCAGTGTCAACGTAAGAAAGTTCTTCTTCATCATTTGATGAACTAGCCGGTGGCGTCATGGGTTTCTTAGTCTGTCTTGGTTTTTTTAAGTTCTCTTCTTCTTTGAATCTCTCTTCATCTTATTCAAAGCTTTTTCCTTCTTCTTTGAAGCTTTCTCTTTCTCTATTGCTTACATTCTGGCCACAGCTTCCGGTGACGTAATGACTTCAGCACCAGGAGCAATTCTTGTTTTTTTTTTAGCTAGGGGTTGTTTTGTTTGCCTAATTGTCTGCAGAAGATCTTCAAAGGATACTTGCAGAGAGTAAGAAGTTGATGGAACAGGATTAGGTGGTTGTTCATTTAAATCTTCTAGCAGTTGTCCAGCTTGTGCATTTGGCTGCCTATAATCGAGAGGAGGTTGTTGTTCATTTAAAACAACTAATAGTTGTTCACCGTCTGCATTTGGCTGCATATGTTCGGGGGCAACTGGCTGTTCATTTAAATTGACTAACGGCTGCTCACCTTTTGCATTTGGTTAGCCATGATCGTAAAAAGGTGGTTGCGGGTTGATGGCTGCCTTCTGCTGTTTCCAACGTAATAACGCAGAAGGTTCGAATTTATCTTCTGAAATTACTTCATCATTGAAAGGTACCATACCTGCTTTCTTAAAGCCACTAATAATTGTATCAATCTTTAAATCTATGCAAGTTTCTGCCACCATAGTAGAAAACTGCACCTTTGGAACTTTATACCTCGCATTCTTACATTGTCAGGATACCAATTTAGCATCCCACATATCCTTTAGAGGCTTAAATACTGCCAAGTTAAGTGGCCGTAACAAATGGCTTGTATGCGGGAGCAGTTTTAAGATGGTAATTTGTTCCCTGATTGCAAGTTCTATGATATTGGTAGTCACATGAGTGCTATGGCCATCATAGATTATTAGAACTGGACGACTGTAACCAAGAGAAGAAATCAAACTTTTTTCAAAGTAGTTACGGAATATGTCTGACTCCATTCAGCCATTGGAGCATAGACTTTCTTGGAAATATGTCTGTTTTAGGAAGCCACTCATTACAGATATTTTTGGCTTTAAATATTATCAGTGGTGGACAGTGGCGGCTGGTAAAATTTCAATAATTTTTTTCTCGTCTGTGGCGTATGGGACCCATATGAAATATGGGAACTAACATCTAGAGAAGCACTCCTCTAACGACCTCTAAAAAATTTTGTAAAAGTATTTGCGAAAATTTATTTTTTTTGCCATATACATTTTACTTTTCATAAAAATACAACAATAGGTTTTGGAGTTTATGAAAATATTTTCATTATTAACATACAATGAACTGAAATTTTGTAATTTACAATTTATCAAATTATAAAATTTCAATTCGTTGTATCTACTATATATCAATAAAAATTATTTTGAAAGTGATTTTTTATTTTTAAATAACTTTAATATAATAGAAAAACAAATAGCACAGATTTGAAATGGATATCGATGAAAAAACTCTATACTTTATTGAATACTATTAGCCACATCTTCCCAGTTGAAAAAAAAAGTTTTCGATAACAAAGTGATTTGTTCAATTTTGGAGGCTTCGTAACTAGTTATTAATGAAATTAAAGGAAATATTATATTTTTCCCTTGGATTTTACCTGCCGTAGAACAACATTTGGTATTCCAAAGCACTCTAGAAGAATGTCTTAACACGCTTAAAAAAACTGAACATCGACTTAAAAATTCGCGAAAATCTCATGGTATACTCAGAATGTTGTCTTGAATACAAATATGTAAATATTAGTGATGCAACGATTACGATTGAGATTAATCGTAATCGCCGATAGTGGCATTTTACGATTAATCGTAATCGCCGATTATTGCAAACGATTATTTACGATTTGTGGTTTTTAATTTCTACGCTGCGTCGTCTAATATGGAAGATACGATTCGACACTGGAAAGAAAAATATAACCTTTCTTTGCTTAAAATCTATCGCACATAAATATTTTGCACTGAAGGCTTCCAGTGTTCCATCAGAGAGGTTGTTTTCCACTGCTTGTTGTCATACAAACAACTAGGAGACAGTGGCGGTCTGGGTGTCTAGGAATTAGTCAGCATTTTACAATAAACATTCAAACTCAGTTCGTCAAAGATCATTCAAACTCAGTTCGTCAGCGATTTGAATATTTTTGCCCGTACCAAATTTTTTTTCGATAAGCATGGCCCCTCATTAGACGCGACCCTAGGGCCCAGTCGGCATTTGCCGACTAGCCGACCTGGCCAGACCGCCACTGCTAGGAGAAATAGGTTGGGTCGAACAATCCTACAATTAATTATTGATTTTTGTTTTATATGGTTACATGCTTGCCCAAGGTTGGCACAAAAATGGGTGGTTTTTGTGAGTTTTTGATTTTAGAAAAACCCCTCTGGGTTTTTGTTTGATTTTCGTTTTTTTTTGCAAGAAAAAAAAAGCAATTATATAAAAAATTATATTTTTGCCTCACAAATACTTGAACAAAACAATAACAAAAATGTAACGTGTCAGTATATTAGTAAACAATAAAACAAGTAAATAATAAACTTGAGACAAATAAAAACATGAAACAAATAACAAAAACTTTTAAAAAATTCCTCAAACTGGAATGTATATCTTTTGAAAAGATATTTATGTTTTATTTAAATGTCTAGATCTTAACTAGTTTTGACGCCTTTTCAGCTCCAAGCTTATTCCTTAGTTTGCTCCAAATATGGCCGAATGTAGGAAAAATTATTTCTACTGCGGCACTAGAAGTGGGACAACTATGCAACTATGCAATTTAAAAAAAAATACCGCACATATTTACTAGGTTTTCATAACTGAGAATGTGAGAATATATCCAACACAGTCCAGATGTTGTCACACACTATATTGTCAAAGCAACGCCGAATGAAAGGTGGGAAATTAGACGGGAAATTTGTTTTCATAAAAACCCAGTATAAACCACAATTACTCAGAAAAACCCACTTAAGTACCCAGTGGGTCGTCTTTTTCTCAAGAAGGCGGGTTTTTGCACAATCTTGGCTTGAGTGGTAATAATTTCCAATTCAGTTTTATTTTATCTACCAAGATTTTTAAGTGGGGCATCTTCATTTACATTATTTAACTTAATCCCTTAATTTGAGAACATTAATAGTAAACTGACTTTATATAACAAGTGGTTGCTTTTAGTAATTAATAATAAAATAGTTTTAATAAAAACAATTGCTTTTTATTGTTATACTATAAAATTTAACAAAGTTTTCTAGATAATCGTAATCGTATTCGTAATCGGCGATTATCATTAATGATAATCGTAATCGAAATCGTAATCATAAAAGTTGCATCACTAGTAAATATATACAGGTTGTTCCATTTAAAAATCGAAAGTTACGGTAATTTCCGGGTAAACCTGAAATGGTCTCATACCGTTTTTTGTGTCCAAAAATCCATTTTTACAGGTAGTTAAAAAATAAAGGAAATATAGAGGGGGGGGGGGAGCCACTCGCCTGTGGCACCCGGTATAATGCGTTAAAATATGATTCTCGAAAGGAACATATTACAGACACTCCATTTTTGAAGTAATGTGTGATGATACAGTGTCTAAAGTTTTGCCTTACAATAAAGATCGTGTGTTCGAATCCCAGACAGGTTGGATGTTTTTTCTTTAGTTTTTTTTTATATATATTTTCTTTCACAACCGAGTCCACAACAAAGTTTAGGAAAAACTGACATTATTTACCTACAAGAAAACTGCGGAGAGTATCCTATAGAATGTGTAACAATGATATAAAAAGCTCAATATATCGGCAAAGAGTATAATACTTCTACTAGTTTACATTTGGGGTGTCTATTAGTTTTTTAGTTGCATTAAAACACTCAACCAAAACACACCTAAAATATTAATAATGGAAACAAAATTAATAATATTAATTAATTTCTCTGACAACGGTGAATAAACCAAAACATTAGGACACAGTAATTTTGTAATTTGCATTTAAAAAGTTCGAAAGTTTAAGGATCGTATAAAGTTAATTTGATATCAACGGCCAAGAACATAAAAACATCTATATTGGCTTATAACGACCTATTCTGTCTTACACGTTCCATATTGACTATAACAACGTTTCGAGCAACATTTCCTGACAGACCATCTCGATAGTAATAAATAAACCAGAGAAAATCGGTTCCGAGATCGGTTCGATTAGTGGTAATAATAATACTCGAGATAATAATCAAATTTATTGAATTTATAATCATTAAGTTAAAAATGATGTTAATAACATATTTTTTTATATTTTATAAATTAGTTTTAATTAATTTAAAAGTAAATTTTATAAATATTCAATTATAATATATATTTATGAAATTTTTAAACCTAATAAAATTAATTATGTCATTAAGAAAATTGATTATAAAAAACCGCTGACCAAGGAATCACTAATTCCACATCCAGATTTTCTATCCAAGTCTCTCACAACGAAAAAATTTTGTATGTGGAAATAATTGTTTATGGAACTTTAATAATATAATATTTTAAATCCTCCACCCGAAAAACCCATAAAACGATACCCCACATCGGTAGTGGGGTGGGGGTGGTGATAAGGGGTAGTGAGGGGTGGATGACGTAAAAAAATATATTGAGGTTTTAGGTTCTTGTACACAGTACACACACTAAATCACAATCTTTTCTCATGCCCTTTAATAATGTGGTGGGGGTGGTAATGGGGGTGGCTAATGCCAAAAATTTTTTGAGACCTTAGCTTCTTTTGTGTATACTAAATACCAATTTTATGGACTCTTACCTGCTTCATTTACCTATTTATCCCCATTTACCCCAATTTACCCCCCAACCCTTCGACGGAACAAGATGAAAATATAATCTAGTTCCAGATCTCGTTAAAATACATATGTGTAGCAAATTTCAAGTCAATATCTTAAACGGTTCCATAGTAAACGTGCACACAAAAAATGTTACAGAAGGCCGACATACAAACCGACAGAATTTTTTTTTCACTCAAACTTAAAATCCCGACGTTTCATGACATTCTAAGCCTATTTGAACAATAAAAATTTTTAAAAAATTTTTTGTCGTTACTATACTTCCACTGGACGTGGAAGTAGATCGAAAAAGGGAACTTCGGAAGAAATCTGGGAATATCAAGGAAATCCAAGGAAATTCCAGGAAATCCGAGGAAATCCGAGGAAGTCCCAGGAAGTCCGAGGAAGTCCCAGGAAGTCCGAGGAAGTCCCAGGAAGTCCGAGGAAGTCCGGGGAAGTCCGGGGAAGTCCCAGGAAGTCTCAGGAAATCTTAGGAAATCTGAAGGAAGTCCGAGGAAGTCCCAGGAAATCCCAGCTAGTCTGAAGGAAGTCCGAGGAAATCTGTGTAATCTTCGTCAAAGAGGAAATCTAGTGTACAAAATTTTGGGCGCGGTTGGCCCCTCGCATTTTTCTGGAAATTTAACATATTTCTGAAAAGTGACATTTCCCTGAAAATTTAACATTTTTTCGGAAATTTGACATTTTTCTGAAAAGTGACATTTCTCCGAAAATTTGACGTTTTCCTGAAAATTTGACGTTTTCCTGAAATTTACTTACAGCCTGACAATTTTCAAACATTTGACATTTTTCTGAAAGGTGACATTTCTTCGAAAATTTGACGTTTTTTCGAAAATTTCACATTTTCCTGAATTTTTGACATTTTTCTGAAAAGTGGCATTTCTCTGAAAATTTGACATTTTTTTGAAAATTTGACATTTTTCTGAAGTGACATAAATTACTCCGAAAATTTGACAATTTTCAAACA